>JAHBBA010000079.1:0-162709 GCA_018806925.1 Skeletonema costatum | reverse complement strand
CATGCTTTTACTGTATTCGTTTTATGAAGCCCACTCTCTTTTGGATATGCCACCCGTATTTGCTGGCTGTGATTTTGGATTTTGTTCGATGGATTTTGTGAATGATGAGTGTAGCTGCACAACTCGTGTCGGCCAATATTTTATTTGATGAAGGCTTCAATAACCCTATTTTTAGGCAACTCTATTATATTCAAGCCTTCTTCAAAGTCCAATGATACAAATTAGGTTGACCAAAGATGGAATTTTGCAACATTGCCGATTAGCCTCATGCTCATGCCGCAGTTTTTGTAGACGCAAATGATGCCAGTGATGTGCTGTGATGGTGGCATCCAATCAAATAATCATCATGAGCAAGCTGATAGACCGGAGTAATATAATGATAAGCGGTTCAACATGAAGTGCTATTTCTAGTGCACAAATAAGATGGTCCTTCAGCTCCCAATTCCAAACAAATCACTGGGACAAGCGGATGATTCTTCAGCAATCGGCTCCAGCAATACTTCATTGCATAGCAGAGATGTAGTAGCCGCTACACCAATCATTTCAAATCTCGCCTCTGGTGTCTATCCAATTGGATCGTCATATTCGTCGGGAGTCCAGCGGCCGAACCTTTCATCAAATGTCAATTTGAATTTGCAACAACAGCATCTGATGATGCCACAGCAGCCGCAGCAGCCAACTGCTGCATCAAGTTTGCAATATCCATCTCAAATGCAAAGTTATCAGATGACACAGCAAATGATGCAACCTCAAATGATGCAGTACAACCCGCAAATGATGCAAAATAACAATATGATGGGCAGTATAATGAGCGCATATACAAATCCTTCGTTGTACAATTTTAATGCAACGCAGATGATGTCGCAATACAATCAGCAGCTATTAGGCAATCCACAACAAGTTGCTTCCACTTCAACAAATAATATTGGAATCAATACTGGCAACAATATGAGCCCTTGGATGAGAATGGGCGGCGGTCAGCCCAATAATCCATTGGGCAAAGTCACTGTGGGAGGCAGATCTTTACTGAATGCAACAATGAATACAAACGGTGATGGTAGCAACAATAACAGTGGCAATAACATGATGAGTTTATTGGGAAGTAGAGGTAGAATGGAAGGACCACCACCGCGGCCGCCATTATCAACTACAAAATCGCAGATGTCTTCTAGTTCCAAGGCGATGACCAACATGTTGCAACAACCGACGCCTTCCAAAGTGGTGAATTTCGAAGAGCTACCATCAGCTTCTGCAGCTGAAGATGGTGCCAACAATGAAGTTGACTATCAAGAGGCAGCACTAACAACTGAGCTGCTGACATTAAGTGTACATGAGGCCTTGACATTCGATGGCGTAGAACTAGCGCTTCATCCAGATTTATTCAAAGAGAGCAATCGAAATAAAGATCATAGTGGCAGGACTCTCGGACTTGCACCTGGTGACCTCGTTGAGATACGAGTTTGGAGTGCTCGCCCTGGTGTCACAGCCACGAAACCAAAATCTAATTCAGCATCGAAAGCCAAAGCTACTGTAGGGGGGAAATCATCATCTCTGCATAGCAGGAATACGTCGTTGGCATCTGCAACCTCATCAATTTTTGCGAATGCATCAATTGCCAACAGTTCGCCCAATCCAGCAATTTTGGAACACACACCAGTCCCAAATGAAGTGTTTAGAGCTCCGGCATCATCACATTTGAGTACCAAGAGTAACATACCCGTCCAATCTTCACAATCGGAAAATAGTCGAGGTGTCCTTCTCGGGGAAAGATGTCTCGAGGCTCCTCCAACGAAGCAAGGAACTCCCGTGGCAACATCTTCAACATCTACATTACTCGCAGGCGCAGCATCTACTTTGTTTCGAAATACGAATACGACGTCTGATATCCAATCTACTCCGCCAACGTTGATTCCCGGAGCCACTATCCCCAGCCAGAAAACATCCGTGTCGTCTTCAGAATCAGGTCGGTTACACGGGACTTCATTAGACGATAGCACGATAGCATCTCACAGTAGAGAGAGTTCGTTTTTAACCAGCTCTACTTTAGCAGGCATTCATAGCAGAGATTCTTCGTTTTTAGCAGGAATGCATAGCAGAGATTCTTCGCTATTGAATCCACTGAGCAACAATGGTAGTCCCAGCAAAGAGTCGCCAATCAGCTCTCCACTGCCCGGTACATCAGTGGTGATGGAGGCAGTAGACGAAGGCCAACCACATTCTCTCATTACCAACTTGTCAGGGCTAGGCAGCTTGAACGAAGCGCACAAGGGACAATCTTTCCCTAAACCCCGAGATGGGCCCTCCCTCGTCACACCAGCAGCAATACCGCCTCAGCTTCAGTCTCAAAAAGTTGCCGTAGCACGTCCTGAAACAATTACAGCCACATTATCTCCAGCCCCGCTTTCTACGACTCCTACCTCCACAAGTAAGTCAAATACAATCAATAACAAAAGTCCATCGAGTAAGAGTCCATCAAGTAAGAGTCTATTGCAGAGGCCACCAGTCGCACTTCCACGGGAGCAAAGTAGAGATGCAAACAAAAATTCCCACGTTCGGAATGATTCGATTTCGTCCACTACTCCAACACCAAGTGGTGGAATGGCAGGATCGATGAGTCATAGACGGTACAGTAGCAGCATCCCCGCATCTTCATCAACAGCTCCACTCTTGCCTCCAGTCCGCAGAAGCAACACTAGGCCATCAATAAATGCCGGTGTGATTAATCGAGAGAACAGTGAAGACGAGATGGCAATGGACATCTTAGAATCTTTGCAAGAGACACATTTTGTGCGAATCAGTTTTGTGATGCCAGTCTCAGATGAGAGTCTGAAAAGCATCAAGAGTTCAGCTCGAACGAAGGTTTCTCTATTGAGGCGAGTCGCGGATCTCTACCAAATTACAGGGTTTGATACTGTCACTGTCACCCAAGTTCCTAGGCGCAATGCACCTTTCGTTCAACAGCAGATTTCAGCAGACTTTGTTACTATCACGTTCAAAGACCAGTTTGTTTCAAGAGGTGACATGTTTTACTTTCAGAGATCATTTCTGAATAGTTGGGTTTACGAAGGCAAACGTCTTTCATTTAACGGTATACGGACGAACACAAAAGTCATCCGCCACGGTGACCATCCGATACGATCAGGGATTATTTCCGAAGATACGAAGCTCACATTCCGAAGCAGGAGCGCTCGAATCATTTGGCTGGTGCAGATGTCGTCAGAGATGTGGGACTTTGCGTCGCCCTACAAGGCTGTTGGTAACCAAAAGAACAAGGAGCCATCGTGCGAAACATACTTCAACAAATTTATCAGTTTTGCCCGTAAGCTTTTTGAGAAGTGGAAGAAACTTGAACTAACACACAATCTCACAGTTGTGTATTTCAGCAGAACTTTTGTTCGACACAAAGAAGACTCCTCGCGCTCCAACACTGCTTCAGCAGTACACACCAACAGCGATGGCAGGATGTACTGCGACAATTACAAAATTGTACTCAATAATGAAACAAATACAGATTGGAACTCTTTGATTTATCGCATGAAGCAAGCGTTTGTGAATTACCCAAGAGAAGTGAAATGGGATTTAACACCCGGAATGGAAAGAATACCGTCAACAGCAGGCCAAGGCAATATTCTTGAAGCAGTGAATATGACCTTAAACCTGCTGCACCTTCATTTTATCGATCGTGATTTGCATAGGACGGGGAATAGTATTGTTATTATGACGGCAGGCAATGGGGTGTTTGAAGTGGAGAAAAATCTTGCAGGGATAACAAAGCAACGCATGATGGACAATGGTATTGGCTCTGATATGCTCAGTCTCGGCCTTCCACCTCTTCATGTAATTCCATTCTTCCTCTTCCGAAATGAGAACAAGGAAAACACTGCTGAGGAAATGCAAGGATTTGACGATGACGGTGGTGCTACTAGTAGCTTCGAAGTACCGCACTGGATGAACCTAAGCTATGTGGATTATGATGACGAGGAGGAAGCAATGTTGTACAAAGAACACATCAATGATGGTGAGTTTCATTATCTTGCTGTTTTACTCTTCTTTTCACTCTGTTCTAACGCCCTCACTCACTAATGTGATAGACGCAGATGATGTCAATGACGAGCAAGACGAAAATGACATTGACAATGCTCCGTGGAATGTTTCAAATGGGTTCCTAAGGCGCAACAAACCCATCCATCATGATGAATCCGCGCCTATCTCATTTCCAACAACTGATGTTGCAGCAACTGCTAAAGACCACGCTAGACACTTAATATCACAGCGAGGTTTTGAAGATATATTGCAGGCGTGCCGACCACGGAACCGAGGAGAGTATGGTTCTGGTCTGCCTATATCTCTATCAAATCTCCTCAAAAAGTGTTCACCTAATGTTGATCATTCAATGCAGGCATCTGAGCAAATGATCGCTCTTGATCAGTCAGGTAGATTTTCTCCTCAGAGATCTTCGAGAGCGAAAAATCTCGAGTGGGGAGCTGTAAGTTTTGATGAATTCAATATGAGCAAAGTCAGTTCATCCCTGCAACGGTCACAATTCCACAGGATGAGTACTTCTTTGTCTGACTCCAGTTCAGCTTCAAGCTTTACGAGTATGGGGAGCTCAATGTTTGTACCTCAATCGACGAGTGGAATGCATTTACAATCGACGACGTCTCTGTCTCTTGAAGTAGGGCAACACTCCACACTCAATCATGACGATTCGTCAACATCTCTTGACATAGATGGCGAATAATCCGCAAGAAGACAATGGAAATCCATTGTCAGCGATTGAAAGAATGATGCGGGAGCACGATGAGAATGCATTTTCAGGGAGAAGCGGAAGGGTATCACCAACAAATAGTGTCTTTGGGAATTCTTTCGCGTAAGTTTATACTTTGTCTCACCAAGTTAATTGGATTTATCTTTTTTTCTCACCTTTCAATTTATCTGTTTTCGACGAAAGCTCTGGAAATGCTGCGAGCCCGAAGATAGAGGGAAGTCCTCCCCTCGCTCGCTCTCAATCGGCCATGCTTCCTTCTCTGCTGAACAAAGGTGGCGGAATCGAAGCCGCACTTGCACAGTATGAAGAAACGCCAGATTTGGGCGTAACTAAACCTGGTACGCCCAAACCTGGTATATCCGTCCCTGCCAGTGTAGAGAAACGTTTGAGTACCTCCCCAATAATCAGTACTATGCCTTTCACTTTCAGTCTTGATAGACGTAACGAAGGATACAACCCGAATTACTCCAGACTTGGACCAGACAGGATTGCTGCTATAACAGAGGGACTGCAGCCGCTGGATTTTCATCGGCGGAGTTTGAGCAAGGGTCTCGGAGATCGCCGCAGCAGTTTTGCACACGGTTCATCCAAAAATCAGATTACTGCTGAAAGTTCGTCGAAGACTCCCGGTAACTCCATGAGCCGGAACAAGTCAAAAAGGCACAGTTATCAGCATCGATACAGGCGCAAAGTCTGGGTATTGAATCCATTCAGACAAGAGGACGAAGACGAAGTGTTAGCAAAGCGAACTCATAATCGGAGACGTTGGTCACACGTTTTCCCTCTCGGAGAAGCTGAATTTAAGAAACATGCAGGCCCAAACTGGAAAAGTTTATGTCAACCGGCGATTCTGCCAATGACTATTGATTTCCATCCGGACCCATCTGAGTTGCAAGATCAAGACAAATTCAGGATTAAGCAGTATTCTGTCACTTTACCTTCAATGAATGAGACGAATTACAAGGATGCAACAGAGTTACTAGATGATTTGATGGTGCAGAGAGTAAGACAAGACTTTCAACTCGTTCCGCGATCAATTTTGAGTGCTCACCGTGAAACTGACAATACTGTATTAAGTCGAACATTGAGCATGGGGCACAAGATCCAGAAGCTATCCTACAATTCTACCTCAGACTCCGTCGATGTGGTACAATACTATGCCAACTTCGCTGAGAATGAAAGTCCTCAATCTTACCGCTACTTGCTTTGGTCCGCTCTTCGACAGGATTATGTTTCTGTAGTACAAACATTCACGAAATACACTAGTCCTTACAAGTGGAATGAGCTGGATATGCTCCTATCCGGTGATACAATCTCGAGTATCTCTGAGGATATGCGGCATCCTCGGATCAGTTTTGTCATTCTTCCAGATCCATTCACAGATCAAAATGGGGAGAGCGGATACTCTAGCAAATTCCAAAGGCTTGTTGAGTATTTTAACAAACTTCAGAGCAAAGGATCCGGCACCATCAATATAGAAACGGTGATGAAAAGTGATAAAGCCCCAAAAGCAAGTAAAGGAAAGAGAAGTTTCATAGTTGATCTAAGACGGAGGAACAGCGATAAGTATGAGTGGTGCGAAATCGTTCACGACTCTAATTGCGATACTCGACGAACTTTCCGCATAACAATTCAATGGCTTGTGGCTATTGGTAGCAAAATCGATCAACAGGCACAGCTTCTTCATAGAAGATGCGCTCAGTACGGCCTGAACTTGATTCGAGTCCCAAACTATTCCTCCTCTACGCCTTAGCTTCATGAATCCTTATGCCGTTCCAATTACTATCCCTGTGAGGGACAAATCATGTGTCAACAGCCTGGAGGAAGCATTAACCAACGATTTTGATTTCGTCTACGACGACTGTCACATGGCAGATCCAAACGAGCTTGTCGATTGCTTAGATGGATTTGACTTCATTGTCAACAGATGGTCTATGAATAAGCGGAAGAAATTTGTTCCAGCGAAGCAGTACCTCCACCGCACAGGTACTCTTTTTATAAGGCTTTTGCGAGATGCGCAAGGCAAAGCAATTGTTATCATTTACTTGAACAATCTACAAATTGCCGGAGATGCACAACTCCTGGAATGCGCTAGGACTATCTTTAACGACGTTGAACACTTCATCACTGAAGAGTGCAAGAAGGCTGGATGCTGATAAATAATCTTGTAATATTATGTAATGTACGTACCGATAAGCTGTCACATAATGATGACGGCACTGTTACAGTTTTGGCTTCGCATCGATGACGTCACATCAGAGCTCCTGCCACACCACACACCACCAAGCAATCGATGATGCTTCGCTTGCTGTTCCCTCCATCTATTACAGCAGCCATAAGAAGCCTAGTAGCCTGTGCATATCATAATATTACATCGCTACAGTCCTCCAAGTAAAGCAGCAACAAGGATGTCGTCATGAGGCGCACTGGATCATCATCGTGTCTCCTGAAACCAAAGAAATCTCTGTCGCAACATGATCTTGCTGTGCTTCACGATAAAGCACCAACTGCCACGGTTCTCACCGTCAACAGATTGCCACCATACGTCACCGATCGCTTGTACATGTTGAGTGAGCTTGCAGGTGCATGCTCACTCTCTGCAATTTTTGTGCGATTTGAAGAAGAATGGAAACAAAGCCCTCTTTGCCAGCATCCATCATTTTGTACTTGAGATGGAAGCCAGATACATATCCTACACCAATTTCGTTCGCGGATGGTCCGCTTTCAGAATGTGTTAGGCAATGCTTGATTGCAAATGGAGATGACGCACCATTCGATGAATTGCAACTTGTGAGATCCAAACCTCGTGAGCAACCTTATTCTCCAAGGAGGCAACATTACGACGAACTGCCTGCTGAGACTGTGGAATCTTTGAAGAAGATAAGTATTCCGCTTCCGCTATTAGGTGCTGACGGTTTATTAGCATCCAAATCAACTGATACCATGGAAACAAAACATGATGAGGAAAACGAGAACAAGCAACTGACAAATATATATGTTGTGGTAGATCGGATATCTCCCGAATCAAACAGCGATGATTTACCTGATCTCCCAGATCTATCTTGCGCATCTTATGAGAGCATACGAAGAGGCGAACATAGCGAATCTTCCACCCAGACAACATCTCAGCAACAGCCACAAAGGCAACCTCAATCAGAAGAACAGAAGGAATTAGAGCAAATAAATCAACACGACAATGAAATGAAAGTTGTGAAATCTCTAGCTCGTGCAATAGCTTCATCTCGTTTTCTACGGAATAGAATAGATGGAGTTACAATTGGACTCACCTCGGATGCACGAGCTGCTCCTGGTTTAGAGGCGTGTATGGATACTGTCGCGAGAGGGGCAAAGGAACGGCGTAGGGCATCAACTAGTAAACAAGTTGAAAGAGCGGACGGACAAGGAAAAAGAGAGTCAGCGCTAAGTAGATTACGCGAGAAATCACCCGAACGCTCCCCTATTGCAATTGTTGCATGCGAACCAGATGATTTAGAATCTGATCATGAACATTCACATCACCACCACCATCATGACGCCGATACACACAACAAAATACTTCAGTCTCGGATTATTACTGAGTGGAATGGTAAGGGAGATTGCGAAACATTCGTCGACCGAGCAATGAGTGATTGGAGAGAAGCGTGGTCAGTAAGTAGCGCTGCCGATAAAGGACTTGCTAACAATGGAGTACATCAAGGGAAAACAAGGCCGAAAGTCCCTCGGATTTCGAGAAATGAAGACGAAACCGAGTACGAAGAAGAATGCGACATTGACGAACCTGTTTCCACAGTTATGATAATCGTACTTTTGGGAGGCATACTAGCCTACATGTGGAATTTGTATGGCGATGATATTCATTCTCTTTTAACTGGAGATGTTTAGTGATTGATGTAAAATGAAAAATATTGATTATCAAATAATATATAGTCGCAATGCATTGGTCGGTCAACGCCTAGATTGTAACAGCGCCATTGCATTCGATATAGAGGCCACTGGCTGATGCTTAACACTCATTAGAGCATCTTTGCTTTCATGAAATGTGTGATTTTGTTTTTTTGCTAAGGTGGCAAGCCACATTCGATCAATGCCTAGCTCAATAGGTAGCGATGCTTTCCCGCCCTCTAGACACAATTGTGTACAGTACTCATCACCAGCAATCAAAGCAAGTGGGTGCTTCGAATCATGCAGTACCTTATTGTTCCATTCTTTACTCCTCTCTTCCTCATCTCTCTCTGCAAGTGCTAATGCCAAGGGAACGGAGACTGAGGTCAGGTGATGTTCCGTATTGCCAAGCTGCTTCTCAGATCCGCTGAGATCTTTATCACTACTGCAATTTGACATGAGATCACGTGCTTCGTTGTTCAGATTCAAAAGTGCGTGTGTTTCTTGCCCAAAGAAAGAGGCGAGTGCCCAGAAACATTGCTCCCCAGACTTTGCTGATTTGTCTTTTAGTTTTGCAAATAACTCGCCACTATCGTCCTCGTGGAGATGCTTGCGCACTGGTACCAGTTCTAGACTAGTCCTTGCTAGGACCATTGCTGGTGTCCACGCTTTTGACGATTTCCCTTCAATCAACCCAATACCAACAGCCAATGAATGCTCCTCCAAGACAATCCACTTGAGCAGTTCTTTCCTTCTCCCATTTACCCCAGCAGGAAATCTCACCAAGAATTCGCAAGTTGAAATTATACCAGTGCCAAAATATTCCAGATCATTGATAGAGACTGTATTGTCGTCAGATGCAGATGGTTCATTGCCATCAAAATCAGGGTAGGCTGAACACGATCTCCAATCTACTACTCGACCAACATGATACTCATTATCCAAGTTGTTGTAGAGTCGGACAGGCTTTCCAATCAAAAAAGCAGCACCAGCAGAAGCTGGGGTAACATTTTTCTCACTCTCGCCATTATCTTTGCTATTCAGAGTCAGATTGTTGTTCAGCTCAAACGCACCCCATAGTTCAGAACGAGGTGGACAATTAAGAGCATCATTACCATTCTTTTCCCCACTTCGGATGTTCCCTTCCGGATTTGCCCTCATTTGATTTTCAAGCAGAGAGATAACATATGCCCTACTGCATGAATAATGACTTCTTGCATAGTCGACTCTATCAAAGTACTTTTCCAAGACGGTTGTAGCGCCATTCTCGGCACAGCTTTTGCAATAAATTTCGCCTTCTGGTACGACCCTCTCACCATTTGTTTCAGACACAAGAGAGGAAGGCAAGCACCCCAAATGATATTCAGCATTGCAACCCTTTTGATCACACAATAACACAAGTTCGTTATTGGTAGGTGCAATTGAATCTGTAGCGCCCTTGCAAATTTTGCAAACAACATCGTGCTGAGGGGGATATGCAGTGAAAGTTTTATCAGCAAGGGGATCATAATCGTAGAGAAGATCTGATGGTTGTCTCGTCGAAGTGAGTGGCGACAACAAAACTCGAGTTGACGACGTCACTCTATTTTTTGGAATCTGATGCACGAGCCTCCGCCGCTTTGTTGACACGGTCACACTGTTTGGTATCCTTGCCTCCTTCTTGGCTGGCATTTTTTTATTACTCTCGTCATTAGACTCATCCTCCTCTGCATCTGTACCCCTCGGTTCACCATCATCGGGAGGGAGTTCGATTTTGTAATCTTCCGGAAGAAATGTATTAAAGCCAAGTGTCAATCCGGAATCTCCCTGAAATAAATCTGAAATCTGATCAATCACATCGTAAACAGCTATCTCTCCTGTTCGGTAACCTTTTAATATGGTCAAGAAATTTTTGTATTGAGAACTGCCAGCGCCCAGTGACATTTTGACGAGAGCGACGTAGTTGCGGGCATTGTCTAGCTGAGGATCCATCGCTAATGAATGCCGATAATTTTTGACGTAGCGAAGACAATTAGAATTAGAATCAGAAACCAGCAGCGAGATCTAATGAGGACCGCGGCAAGAACAATAATGATGCAGCTCCTATTATATATCAACTGAGAGGAGTGCTGTGCAAACAATACCCAATGCAATGTCAACAACAATAATAACGTTTGACAGCAAATCAATTTTGATGTCAACTGTTGTTACATAAAAACCTTGTTACACACGCGCGTTACACACAAACAAAAGAGACCGGTACAATTCGGTAATGAAAGGACATACACGTCAAACTCTCCGCCTCCAAAATCAAAATCAGTGAAGAGTGAAGAGCCAACCATTTTTTGATGGCCGTTGCGTTATTGATTGTGTACGAGATGTAATGTGGTGGCGAGACCACCCGACAAGACAGCTAACACGATGGTGCCTACTTTACGTGTAGCAGAGACGATGGATTTGATCTGAGTAGGAGAGAAGCGCTTCTTCTGCATCCACGGCATCGTAACATTCAAAGCTTCCGCGCTGATGACGTACCATCAATCAGATTTGCAAATGATGAGGAGTGAACGTATTATATTATGTAGTTGATCTCAAAGAACTACAAGTCTGGTAAGATATATATCCCCTTGTCACTTACGAAACACTTGCATTCATTACTGTGAGGCCAAACTGTCAACCTATCATTTGATCTCAAATCAAGAATGCACAAATCAATAGATGAAAGTCTAAAGCGGTCAAAAGCACTCGTCGCGCCCGAAGTCTTGGTAGGGGAGAATCATTACAAAGTTTCAGTGTATATGTATTGGCAAAAGGCTGGTTATATTCGCTGAGGCTGAGTTTGTTTCGCCCCTACCAAGCAATTTTCTCACGGGTCGATGAGCCGTCGATCTTGCTTACAAGTTTAATATCTTTTCACTTTATATCTACTCATTTACTCACTGATTGCCGTTTGATACTTTGTTGACTTGAAGATTTTTTGATCTTCACAAGCCAACTCTTGTCCACGAGTCACCTCAACAAAAGTCATTTCGAATTTTGGAGATTAAAATTTTAAAATGAATGCGAGACCTTTGGCAGAAAGGAACTGGTTTCGCTAAGGTTACAGCTACAATGAAGTATCAGCTCTGGAATTAGGTTGACAATAAGAGCATGCAGTTATGACCGACTTTGATCGTGTCAATCCGCTCTTCGAGAGAATTTGCGTTCCATTCGAAATATTTCAGAGCAGCAGCAACAAATCTGTTGAAACTAATAAAACTAATGGAAATTTCACGGTCAGAATTCTACAAGGGCATCGCCCTCAACGAAATGGTAATGGTAGGGAGCTGTGTCATTCGCTTCGAAATGTCGGATGAGTGTAACTTGGTTGGTGCGGTAGATGAACGCAACAGCAGTTTAGCGTACGGCCACCGGACGCCATCAAATCGTGGTGTTAGTAGGGCGACTCCGATCATTCATGCTCCGTTCATGACGGCAGATCGGGGCAGCCAGCAGCAGCAAAGTAATGGCAACTCTTTCGGGTCGGAAACAAAGCCACACGCCTCAATTCCTTATTGCCCGATTGAATTGTTTGAGCTTGAGGTGGGCGAGTCTGACTTTGCCGATCTACGTCGCGAGCAGGCTCTGTTGGTCGACTTTAGTGACTTTGCCAACTCGCTAATCTCACTGCTTCAGTGCTGTGAATTGGGCGATCATCAAGCTGAATCGGCTGACGTTGAGCAGCAGCAGCAGCAGCAATTCCAGGAAGCGAATGCATTCAAACACAATGTCGCAGATGCTACTTATCACCCGTATGGGCAGCATCATCACAATGGACATTCCAATGACTCGTCACAGCAATGGGGAGGAAGTGGGAACTACACACCATGGGCTACGCCGTCTCAAGGCCAACCCCATCCAATGTACCGTCAACAGCAGGCAACGGCAATGCAGTACCAAAGGAGTCCCTCACCATTTGGCAAGATGCCTGTGTCAACCTACACGTGTCGTCTGGAAGCTGATTACCACCAGACATCCTCTGACGATGGCATGCAATGGAGGAGCGGCCAAACTTCCACTATCAATGCACGCAGCTCACAGCATGCTCGATTCAGCATTGTGGAATCAAATCAGTTTCGTGAGCTTACGCACCTTGCACTGAATCTAAAGACAGGCACGGACAAGTCCGTCCGACTATATCTTTCATCAAGACTTGCCCAGACAATGATGCAGATTGGGAACGTCCAATCACTCTACCAGGACCAACAAAGGAGGTGCGAGACTGCTGAAACAAATCTCATGGACTGAACAAGAGACTGCAAGAGCTTACTCACTCCTCGGAAGCTGAAAAGCGTCATATTCAGTACCAATCCGAGGAAAGACTACATGCCGAGAGCAATAGTCGCATGACTGAAGTCAGTGAGATGAGGGCCGCCAAAGAAGCGGAAATTCAAGAGTTAAACGAACAAGCACAAAGGAGCAAGGCGCTTCTAGAGAACAAGATTCGTGTTCTTGAAGATATCAACAAGAAGATCAACAGTCAATAAGATCAACAGTGAAAGCGAAAACGAACGTCTATCCACCAAGCTGAGCATCCAGGAGGCATCCAACAAGTCTATGACGAACGAGCTGAGTACACTGCACGTTCAGATGGAGGATTTGCGCAACGAGAAGGCTGCAACAGAAAGGAGCTTTCACCAGTTGCAGCTGCAGCTTGCATCGCTTGAGCATTCAAATAGTAGCCAGGAGAAGGCCATAACACAAACGGAAGCAAAGAGAGAGTCCGCAGAGATGATATCTGCAAACGCCAAAGAAACTCTCTCCCGTCAACACGTGCAGATGGAGGATCTACGCCGTCGCCTATCAGAGGCGGAATTGGAAGTATCGCAGTACAAGGACCTGACGAGTCGATACCAGACAAACCGGCTTGAGATGAAGAAGAAAATGAAGGAGAAGGTTGAACTGGTGCGGGAGCAGGAGCAGAAGTTGACCTCAAAAGAGCGTGAGGCAACCGAGTTGAAGCGCAGTGTAGAGGAGCTGGGAAAAGAATTAAGCTCTGCAAAGCAAAAGATGCAAGGCATGGAGCGTGAATTGAATGGTGCAAAGCAAAAGATGGAACAAGACGACAAAAAGCTCCAGAACAATCAACAAGTGATAGCTTGGCTGAACAAACAAGCAAGCAGCTCTAGCGGAGCAGTTCTTGCAATCAATACACCTGCTGTTGGTCACACTTCTTCTTCGTCGTCATTATCGCGATACTTGCCTTCTCTTCCGCGGCAACAATCAATGATCACACCGGATCCTTCCCACCTTCACCCACAACCAACTCCTTTCCTCTCGAGGAGACCACCCGGGTAATTTATTCAAACATACAATAAATTAGGGATGATTCCTTCGTTAGTAATTATTATAACCTGAATGTAGTATTGTCGACACAGACTAAGCACCTGATCGCTTCTTGCAGTTTAGACAATATTCCTGTCTCCACCTTGATTCACTCCAAGCTCCAAGGACGTCCCTTGAAAGGCTTGTCATTCCCCTAATCGCATCTTTTGCGCAGTTGCAACACGACAACCAATCTTTATAGGTTGAATCACATCAATCTCCAACATAGCACGCTGTCCCTTGTGTCTTCTTTTGTGCATCTACCAGCATTTGATGTGTGTGGGCATGAACTGGCAGACATCCAACGAGGAAAGTCAACTGGCAAACTCCCATCATGCAAAATAATGTTGTGAGCAAAACGAATTGTATTATCATCAATGGCTACAAAAGGCTGCTCAAAACCTAATTAGATGCAATAGTGGCTGGGGTGTGTTAATTTCACAGAATTAGAAGACTTGCGTCAATAGATACCTTCCTCAACTGCTGCGTTAATGAAATCTAGCTTATTATCTCTATCTCGCGCGCGCTACCTCTTTCTTTTTCTCCTGCACAATCTATACATTGTCTCTAAATGTGATGAATTCAGAACTGAATGGAGGATCAACTTTCACTACACGTGCCCCCTCCTGACTAGCTTGTGTCACAACAATTCGTCCCTTCACTCCGTATGTTGTTGCCACCTCCATCATCGCCTTGGCAACAGAATAATCAGTACGTTCCTTCTCTCGTTGAGTAAAAATATCACCACTTGCTCCACTAGTAAACGCCATAACGGTAGGTCCGGCTCCACTAAGGAAGGCACAACATGCCCCCGACTCTTCTGCAGCCTTGATCATTGGGAACAAGTGTTTGTATAGGCCTTCAGCACGTTGTGGTTGATGCATCCTATCCTGCACTCCCCATTTGAGATTGTCAAGATTACCCAATGCTAATGCGTGTACCAAGAATGCCACACGTCCAATGTTGAATGCCGCATCAGATCGAGATATTGTATCTTTGAGTACGGCACGTGCTGCGGATGTCTTGCCGATAAAGTCGGGGATGAACATGACACATTGCATGCCTGGTGGACTGGGAATGCGTTCCGTCACCCAACGTGTTCCATTGTGGATACCAACTTGGAATCCACCGTAAATCACGGGAGCTACATTGTCAGGATGTCCCTCAATACTCGCAGCAATTTGCAATAAACTTTCTGATCCCCAAACTGGCAATCGATGTCCTGCCAATACCAATCCAGCGATGATACCAGCGACAATGGCGGCACTGGAACTTCCCAAGCCACGAGCATAGGGAATGCGACTTACCACATGATATTTAAGTGGAGGCATGGGTTTGTTTGCAGTTTCATACGCCGCCTTGACACCTGTAACAATATAGTTGGAATCATCCTTGGGCATCTCCTCTGCTCCATCCCCCTCTGCGGTAATCTCAAACTCGTCCGCTCGAGAAACGGTAACCTCTGTCCATAAATCGACAGCAAGCCCAATACAATCATATCCGGGACCACAATTTGCCGAACTGGCAGGAACACGCACTGTCACCGATTGTCTCGGTTGACTGTTTTCATCCTCCACGGCCATACGTGCCGCGATGCGTCGTCGCATTCTTTCCTCATGAGAATGAGGCATAAGAATAGTCGTATCGGACACGCTGCTTTGACGGTCACCACTGTTCATATCATATTCTGGATCTTGAAAGATGAAAGATGTTCGTGAGTTGCCGATGGATTTGGGAGCATCGGAGGGAATGTGAAACGTCATGCTGTTGGAGCGTGGTCGGCTCTTCTGCTGGCGTTGGAACATTAGGTAGCTGAGGGCTGCACCGAGGCCACTGGCCACAAGGGCCGTTGTGGCAAGCTTAGTGTTGTCGTTGTTCATTGTTTATGGTGGTGTAGCAAGAGACAACTCCATCCGTCATTATGTGGATGATAGTGGAGCTCGGAATCTCGTGCCGCATCTCTGCACATCAAATCTACCTGTTCGATAGTCCGTGCAATCGATTTTTCGAGCGCGCTCGGAGCCCGGTCAAGGCCTCGGGTCAATCGGTCCGTTTGTTAGCGGCCTCGTCGCTAAATCATCCACATCCGACCCCCTACTAATAGTAAAGTGGTTGGATCTATCATCGAAATCAGACGTCGATTCGATTCTACTACTCCTTGGGTTCATGTAGAGGCATCGTGCGCTAAAACTGCACAAGTACTTTGGGAAATATTGCCACTTTTAAATGTTATAGCATTTTGAAAAGCGATGCGTAACATCTATTTCCCCTTCGCCGCTAGAAGTTCGTCTTGCTTCTCGTTTAGGAAGGCTTTCATCTCCACCGACCATGGTTCGACGTCTGAGACGTCTGTTTCCTGCTTGAGATCTCTTGTCGTCCGCAATTCCTTGAATTCGTGAGCTCTGATCCTGTGCACCTTGTTTCTCAGTGTTAACAAGTTCATCTCATTCTCCGTCAGTTTGATGTTGCGTGCTTTCAATTCCGCATGAACAGCCTTCGTTACGATACCCTCGCTCTCACCTGACAGCTTTGTGTCGTTCTTCACAATCAATAGCGACAGAGTGAGGCGACTCCGACACGTGCGGTGACATCAACTTTAGCAGTCTTATCAGCATTAGGTACAGAATAATCTAATTCGACACCCTTCTTGAATGCCTCTAAACCCTCTGCTCGTTCAACATCACTTTGTTTCTCTACACTCTTCATATGATTCATCATTTCCTCAAATACCTTAGGGCCGCCCAATAATTCGATTGCCCTATCCCCCCATACCTGAAATTTGTCCATGTAGGTAAGGAGGAGCTCGGCTTTCATCGCCCCTTGCAGCCTCTTTGTGTCGACAATCTCTGCAGCCCATTCAGTGAAGTATCGAAGGAATCCAGAAGTACTTTCGCTTTCGATACGATTCCCCCTTCTAAACTCCCCAATTCCCGTGAGAGCAACTAATGCGAGAGCTTGGACGTAACTTTCACTTAGCTGTTGATGAGTTGGATGAATGCAAACTGCACATGCGAATCGGTATTGGAATTCTTTCAGATCAAGATCACCCCACGTAGATGGATCGAATAAATCCACGGGCTGCTCTGCGTCTGCCATTCGTTGGATACACTGCCAATTATCCTCATCCTTGACAAATTCGTTTTTCAGAACTACTGAAGGATCCACCCCTGACGTGATATACTCCATACTTGATTGTAGATTCAAAGTGATAGAGCCTCTCTGGTTATCATGGAATGAGCTGAGCGTAACTTCTCTATTGACAAACGGGAATGGGCGGACAAGCTCGTCATCATCAAACTCTATCCCGGCTTGTTCCGCATGATGTGTCATCCACTTACAGATTTGTTGCGCATGTTCCTTATCTCCTCCAAGCATGTAGTGGATCTTATCATCTGTCAGCCAGTACTGACGCACATGTTTGTTGAAATCTTGACGAATCCTTTTAATGAAGAGGTCGGCTGTCTTCTCAAAATAATCGGCGCATACATCCTTGACACCGCCCTTGTGTATTCCTTGGAGAGACTTGATGTAAGACTTGAATTCATCCACAGTTTTATATCCGCCATTTTCTAATTGACAGATTTGGAAGTGCATCACAGATATACGTTCTAAGATGAATCTTGCGAGGTGTCCGAACGACCTTTTACCTAGTGCTGGATCAGGCTTCATCATAAAGGCAAAGTTGTCCGTCTGGAAGAAATCACAGAAGCTTCTGAAGAAGAGAAGTTGGGCGACAACAATGGGCGTTTGGCCCGGCTGGAGTGTGAGCGAAGATGCATCATTGTCAGCTGACTGAGCCTCAACAAGTTCATTTGCGCGTGCCTCATCTGTACCATCTTCTTCCTCCCCATCGACGTCGTCGGCGCCGTCTTCGTCAATTTGAGGAGACGTTCTTGCATTCATCAGAGATAGCATCGCCTTTGCTAGTTTGACGAGATAGGACTTTGATGACTTACTGTTCACAATTGCAACGCAGAAGAAGTAGTTGACCACAAAGAAGCGAAGAAATGGTCTTGCGCATGCATCAGTCGTTTGCCACCTTGAAAAGACTGGATCTCGGATATTCTTTGGATACTCGGTCGTCATCTTCAATAGCTTATCTTTAGCCTTCATTGCCTCTTCCGTCTCCCCAGCTGCAATGAGCTCTTCAATACGCGCTTCGAGAGTCTTGATTTCGTCCAAGAATTCTTTGAGTAGCTGAGGCATACACTGTTCTGCCAATTTTCGCCACTGTGAATTAGCATCTCTGACTTTCTTCACAACTTCGACCCACATTTCATTGAGGTGCTTCACATCACTGTCAAGTTTCGCTCGCTTCCTCAGCAACGACCAAAGATAGAGTAACTGCCAACACGTCCTATACCCGATCCCTTGCTTTCCGAAAACAGCGACGCAAGCGTTTTCCATTGGTTTGTTGAGTCCGTGTAATAAGCAGTTAGCAAAGGCGCAATCCTGTGACATGACATGAAGCCTTTTCACCTCAGTTATCAGGTTCTGCACTGCCGACCCGCCACCGGTATCGCCAGTAAGGACTTTCAGCTTGATTGAATCGGTCGGTTTGTCGAATTTGGTGAAGTTATCCATAGCCTTCTTGATTCCAACGCAGTTGCAGTTGCAGAGCCACCTGTGTGGTTGGTACTAATGACGTGAGACTTCAGCTTCAGGCCAAACTTTCCCCTAGCGATCCACTTAACGGGAAATACCAGATGATCTAAACCTTTGCGCTTTCCGTGATCAGACTCTCCACCCAAGGATACTACATTATCATCCCTCATTTCTTGCCTTCGAACCGCACGAGCCATGGCTGCCAAATAATGCTCATCTCTTGCAACAGTATCACGTTTTGGCATAGCCTTTGATATGGCTTCGTTGGATATGTCATCGAGTTCCATCACTAACAAGAGTGCCTTGCAAGTACCAAGCTGTAGAATGGATTTCGCCTCGTCCCCGCATCCGTACGCAAGAAGGTTACAAGCAGCAAGCATGTTTCGTGCTCGCTGTGGCAAATTACAGCGTTGACCTGCAAAGACTTGATACAACTTGTCAATCGCTTCTGCTTTCTTTGCCAGCTGTGTGTGTTGGCCCTTTCCAATCAGTTTGGCTCTATTAGGCACCCACGCAATCTGTTGTCCGTAACGTTGTAAGGTGTACGCACCCATCTTAGTACCAAGCTGCTGTGAGTTCTGTTGCAAGTCATCAAATCTAAGCACACCATTTTCGTCAAATCGGATTTGCCCTCCGCATTGACCATACGTATAGTAGAGAACATTGTCATCAGTTTCAGTGATGTCCTCATTGTTATTCTCTTCATCGGTAGTACCAGGAGACAGCTGCTCGGTATCGGTGGGTTCTGTGTCCATTTCATCTTGTGGAACACTTCTATCTCCTCTAGATGAAGATTCCAGTTGGCTTCGTGCGGCATTGAGTTCGGCATGTACTCGTCTTAGTTCATCTCCAGCCTTGCGTTCTACAGCTATCGCTGCATCGTGAGTCTTCTTCGCCCTTCTGTACTTCTCTTCAAGCCGCCGAATGTTGACTTCGTGTTGCGGTGCATCCTCTTTCGCTGCCTCACCATCACCCGCCTGCTTTTTATTGCTCCTCTTCCTACCTGTCGGCTTTTGTGGCTGCTCGCCATTGCTGTATACTCGCTTCTTGCTGACCTTGCCTTTCAATGTCGTCTTTGCTCCATCGGAAAGTGGGAATTGACACGATGTTGTATGCCGAGTGACAATGCGGGCATTGCAATAGGCGGCTTCCATTTTTTCTTCCGACTCAAATCTTCCGACAATGGCAAATTTTTTGCTGCCTCTGTCATTGCGGTCGCTACGTTCCTGCCGATAGACGGATAGAATATCATTTTGCCCAACACCCTCTAAACACTCCAGTTTCAACTCTACTTTATCGTTATAATTGATCGTATAATTGTCGCCCTCATCGCCATTGAACGCCTTTGCAATATTCTTAGCCGATAGCGAATCATCCCCCTGTAGACCCGCAATTTGATTGAGAATTTCAGCAAGACAATCTCCACGATAGAACTTGTTTAAGGCGTGTTTTGATGTGAGGCATTCGGCAACTGCTCTACCAATATGCCCGTTGTTTGCATTCAGCTTCATCGGATTCAATTGTGATGCTCATTTTTGAAAATCCACCACACAAAAAAGATAATCGAATAATTCTAGACTGCCTCATAATACATGTATGGGCCCTACCACCCCCACCACAGCAATGGACATCAACCCCATCACCCAAACAACCATCCCGACCACTTTCCATCCATCAAGCCGCGTTAATACGGTTGCTAATCACTGCATATTCCACAGAGGGGCATATTGCGGCCATATTCACATATCGGCATGAAATGATCACTGTAACGATTTCATAGAAGATAAAATGGACCGAAGAGTCAGCGTATGTCATGTTGGTACCCGGGTGATGGTTGATGGATAAGATACGACGGATCTATTGGCCATACCACTACAAAGAAGATGGGACATCCGTCGGCAGCCACACGCCCATTGAGCAGTTTGAACCAGCCATATTTCGGTCATTACTCATGCAGTTTTAGCGCACAGAACGGTTTGGACATCGCATGAGTGTGTAGAATCGAGTTCGGCACCTCGAATTTTCATGTCGGCATCATGGGGTGATTTTGGATTTACTAGTAGCCGTACTAGCTTACGATTTTGAGGTCCTGGCGCGCCAAAAAAATCGATTGTACGAACTATCGAACAGGTAAAATCTCAAATCACTCAATAATCTGGCGCGCCATCTCTTTTTTGGCGGGCTTCATCACCATGGCTCCCGCAAAAAAAAACTGTCACAGCCAGCCAGCACAAAGGACTGCATGCACAAACCAAGTTATTCCACTACTGCCCATCACATACACTAAAAGATGAGCACTGATGCCAACAACGAGGCAGAACTGCCATCGCTTCCAAAGCTCCTTGCCTCTCTTGCACTCGGGGCGCGCTCCGTCAACAATCTCCCCATCGCCTCTACACCATCAAGCGATGACGATGGAAGTACCGGCGGAGAAGAGGAGGACGATGAATTTGCATTTCGCATGTCATTACCTGAATTTGCATCATTAAATAATGAAGCGAGGCAGTCACTTACCTCTCTACTGTGCAAAGCGTTGGAGGGTACGGCTCACTTAACGCAGCACCAGCAGCAAATGGACGGCAGTGGTGATGGAGACGACGCGTATGAATTTGATGATCCAGAGCTATGGGAACGATGTGCCGATGCCTGCGATGCCGTACTCGATCGTGTCACATCTTACATTAACAAATACAATAGTGGGGATGTGGAAAATCTCGTTGATGTCATTGGGGCAGTTTCAGCTCAGGCGCGGAACAAGGCATCGAACTCGTATGGGAGGATGATTCAGGGGTTGGCAAGTATGGAGAAACCACAGAATATCTTTCAAATCTCAAATCACTCAATAATCTGGCGCGCCATCTCTTTTTTGGCGGGCTTCATCACCATGGCTCCCGCAAAAAAAAACTGTCACAGCCAGCCAGCACAAAGGACTGCATGCACAAACCAAGTTATTCCACTACTGCCCATCACATACACTAAAAGATGAGCACTGATGCCAACAACGAGGCAGAACTGCCATCGCTTCCAAAGCTCCTTGCCTCTCTTGCACTCGGGGCGCGCTCCGTCAACAATCTCCCCATCGCCTCTACACCATCAAGCGATGACGATGGAAGTACCGGCGGAGAAGAGGAGGACGATGAATTTGCATTTCGCATGTCATTACCTGAATTTGCATCATTAAATAATGAAGCGAGGCAGTCACTTACCTCTCTACTGTGCAAAGCGTTGGAGGGTACGGCTCACTTAACGCAGCACCAGCAGCAAATGGACGGCAGTGGTGATGGAGACGACGCGTATGAATTTGATGATCCAGAGCTATGGGAACGATGTGCCGATGCCTGCGATGCCGTACTCGATCGTGTCACATCTTACATTAACAAATACAATAGTGGGGATGTGGAAAATCTCGTTGATGTCATTGGGGCAGTTTCAGCTCAGGCGCGGAACAAGGCATCGAACTCGTATGGGAGGATGATTCAGGGGTTGGCAAGTATGGAGAAACCACAGAATATCTTTCAGGGCTTTGTGACGCATCCTCCGCAAAACTCACGGGGAGAGCCGTTTGTTCCAATCATATTTGATGCTGATAAGCAGGCCTTGCTAGATAGGGGGGAATTCAATCGGGATGGTCATGGATTGGATTCAAAGAATTATTCAGGAGATAGCAATAATGGGAATGATGTTGATATTACCCGTAGGAAGTATGCTCCTGATATGGTGGCACCAAATCACCATTATGGTCATCCATACAAAGAGGAAATTGATTCACTGGAGTATCGTCCTTGGCAATTGGATGTTTCTGGTATTGATTCAAATGATGATGAGAAGATTGCCGAGCAGGCAAAATACAAAAATACTGGGGATAATGGCGTTTGGATTGATAATGAAGACGATTTATCCGAGCTTGCACAACGCATTACACAAGGTCAATTGGATGGAGAGATTAATGAGATTTCTCTTGACTTGGAGGCTCATTCGCACAGAACCTTTGCTGGTTTTGTTTGCCTGATACAGTTGAGCATCCGTCGTCCTGAGAAGAACAATGCGGATAGTTCTGGGCCTCCTGACATTTCGTCCGGCTATGACTTCTTAATCGATGCGCTTACCCTACGTCATGTCATCCCTGCCCATCTTGGTCCAATCCTTGCCAACCCCAACATTGTCAAGGTAATGCATGGAGCCGACTCGGACATTCCATGGCTTCAACGTGATTTCGGATGCTACATTGTAAATCTGTTTGACACAGGTAGAGCATCTCGAATGTTGTCGTTCCAGTCTGCAGGACTAGCATATCTACTACGAAAATATGCGGGAGTAGATCCAGACAAGACACATCAGTTGAGTGATTGGAGGAGAAGGCCACTACCAGAGGATATGCGAGCTTACGCCGTTTCAGATACAAGGTACCTGCTGGATATTTACGACAGACTCCGTGTGACTTTGCAGAACCACAGTTCGCCTGATGTCTCGATTGCTTCTGTGTTGGACCGAAGTAAGCAGGTTTGTCCTGATTCGATATGATAAAGAGCCATTCAAGCCGTCAGGATACATGACAATAGTTGATGGAGGTAGCCGCCGATTCAAAAACAAGAGTGGTAATAAAGTCACGTCGGAGCTGTCGTCTCAGCAAGAAGCTGCATTGAAAGCATTGTACGATTGGCGAGATAAGACGGCTAGACAAGAAGATGAATCAGTGCTTTACGTGTGTCCAAATGCAGCATTGCTAAGGATTGCAAGTAACAGACCTGCGACAGTATCAGCACTACAAAGGCTCGTCAATCCGTTGCCTCCTCTGGTAATGAGAAGAAGTCAAGATATTTTGGACTCGATTAAGAATACAGCAATAGCTCCGACGAATGCCCCGAAAGTCGACGCGGCAGCCACCAAGGAGGTACGTGTATCCAAATCTACCGTTGCTCTTCCTCCTACGCCAACGGGGCGCAACCGTGAAATGCTTAGTCCTATCCTAGGAAGTGACGCACTGTACAAAAAAGCTGGGTGGTTATCCGAGTCAGAGGACGATCAATCAACACGCAGAATTTTGGATGTCAGCGCGGCAAATCAAGGATACTCTTCGTCTCATTACCTGTCTCACAGCATTGAAATGTCTCCGCCGCATTTAGAGAATGATTCCGCTGCAAATCGCCGTGGAATCACTTCTGATGGTTTCGGAACATCACTCAACAGTGCCGCCTTGGAGGATTTGCGGGTAGCTAACAATAGCGCATCTTTGATTCAAAGTAAGCTGATGGGAAGTGGTGAAGGAGGCAAACCTAGATTTAGTATCATGGACTTTATCCGTCCCATTCCACCAACTGAAGACTTTGCATTTGAAGATCAGGATAATGATGATAATGACGGTTCTACCGAACAAAACGAGACGAGTGTTGTTGACAAAGAAGATGTTAGTGTACCCAAGAGTATGCGTGAGATCTACAATCTAAGCAATGCAAATAGACGGCAACATAACAAAGACAAAGAAAAGGGGACAAAAGATCAAATTGAGTTCCAAGATGGAAATATATCGGCGAAAAAGATGAAAGAGGATGATGTCAAGGGGGCAGAGGCATGCATCGCGTCTCGCGGATACTTCAAAAAACAAAAGACGGGGACAGGAGGATCGGACGGGAAGGAGGGAGACATTAAGCTTCTTCAGAAAATGGGTTGGGTAAACTCTAAGAAAGATGCTGAATCTCTAGCTACCTTGCCCAAGCAAGACGATACTGACGACAAAGATAAGGGTGCATCAAGCCAGAAAAGGTCTGGTAAGGAATCCAACAGAGGTGGAACATTCTACATGTCAAACATCGGAGCGTTTGACCCGAATTCACTCCCATCAAAGAATCCGTTCTTTGCTGGGGCTGCAAGTAGCGCGGCATCAATGTTGGATGGTCAGCCGTCATCAAAAAGTAACAAGTCTGGAAACAGGAGGAATAAGAAAGGCGGTCGCCGCAACAATAATTAAAGAACAGCATGGTAGCTTGCAATCAACTAAGTATTTCATTTCATAGAAGAAATTTTGCTTGAATTGGGATTGAGTTCATCTTTCTGAATTGATTTTTTTTGCGTATACTTCCTTTTCATCAAACAATCTACACTTGCTATTATGTTGCGGACGTCTCTGCACTGCAATCTCCACTGACAGGTTCAATATTCTTAATCTTCAAAGAAAAAGGGAAAATCCCACTTCCATACGTTTCCACTGGATTAGGCTTGCCGCTGCTCAGTTTTAATGATAGCATGAAGCCCATTTCTTGAATCTGGGTGGGGTCTAATTTGGCATCTGTATCGACCGGACCGCCCTGTAATGAGGGAGTTAACGACTCAAATGAAATGGTAGTCGTTTCTTCAATCCCTTCTTTTGTAGGCAAATCTGTCTGCCACGAAGGACTACGTCGACTCGGCCCAAACGCAGATTTGTTTCCATCAGAGAACAACACTTTATAAGTCTTACCGTCTCCAACATAGGTCACTCGAACACCAGTTGCATCTGAAGACAGCCCACCTGGTATCGCAGACCTAATTGAAGTAAACCCACCACCGTTGCAATTTATATGCCCCGAAAAGTTTAATACACCGTCGAAGCTGTGAAGTGTTTCACTTTGCCCGCCCATTACACCGTCGTCAAGTCGATGCCACTTTAATGATTTGTCGAGCAGTTTAAGGCCCTGAATGGCGTTCCGCTCATTCGCGGCCCGATCGTATGCCATTGCTCGTAGAATCTGACCCATAAATAAAACGGTGAATAAGATGTAAGATATGCTATGAAGCATTTAACGATCCTCCTACCACTATCTGCGAAAAGAGATAAATCAAGGGGTCGGCTGCTGCTATTGTTAAAGACTCTTCCGTCGGCGTTATTTTATTGCTATGAGATTGGCGTAGCGCTATGCTTCCATCATGGTGCGTATGAGATTGATTTGAGAGTTGAGATTTATTTTTGCGAAAGATGGAATGATGGGACACTTCGTCCTGCGTGGGGGCATGAGTCGTGCCCAACGCAACACCTCCTTTCAAAGGAGCCATTGCATGAGGTTGTTCAGAACAGCGGACTGAGCACTAACCTGGACGACAGACATGCTTACATGAGTTAATATTTATTTCAACTGTACAATTCATACGGTTACATCCAGCACCCAGCACCAACATTCGACAACGAGATACGTGCCGTGCCCTCAGCCTCAGTGTCGCTTCGCAAACGATAACTCAGGCACAGTAGGTTGAACAGTCAATCCATTAAAATATGGCACATCTCTCCAAGACTCAATCTTCTGATCATCAGAGGCAAGGGAAATCTTCCAATCCAATACCAACTGGCTGAGCATAACTTTTGCCTCGTAATTAGCAACCCTACTACCAGGACACTTTCTAGCCCCCGCGGAAAATGGTTCTCTATACAGAGGATGGTCCAATGCTTCAGCAGATGTACCCTTTCTACCTTTTACTTGTTCCTCGTCAAACCAACGGGATGGGTCAAAGGTGTCAGGGTCCTTGACTACGTTGGGGTCCATTCCAAGAGACCTTGTGTCCAAGACAACCATCGACTGTTTTGGGAGAGTTACATCATGGATCTCAATCTCACCTGTAACATTTTCCTTCGTCAGATTAAGCGCAATTGGGGGCGTAATTCTGTGGTTTTCTCTCAACACTGCATTGAGGTAAGCACTGTTTGACTTCGAGAAATAATCTGCTGTCAAGTTACCTTCTGCTGTGATATTCGAAGAGATCTCCTTAAAGAGTTCCTCCTGGACGTTTGGATTCATGGCGAGATGAACGATGCACCAGTTAAGCATTGCGCTAGTCGTGTCGAGCGCAGCGATCAAGGCAACCATGATTATCTCTCCAACGTCTTCTTCCTCTAATGCACCCTCTTCTCCTGCTGAACTCAGATACCGATCAATTGCTAGACCCGCGTATGAATTCTTTTCAAAATCATTAAGAAGCTCGCCATTGGCTTTCCGTTCTTTAAAGTTCTCAATCTTTTGAGAGGCAATCTTGCGTGCTACAGCAAAATTGGCTTCAAAAGTAGAATACTTACTCGATTTCATCCCCAACAAGTGTTGACATCATCTCCTTAGGATCAATCATCATGGGGAGGATCAATTCCAATGCATTAATAGATGATGTGCAAAACTCCTCGTCCTGTTCTTCTTTCTTCCCATTTCCAGCCAGTCCAGGGAACTCCCCAAAGACTATGGATGAGAACATATCAAATGAACATTGTGCAGCGTACTCATTGATATTCTTGGCATGAAGCGGAGCTCCCTGACTTGCGGTTTCACATGCTTTGATCATACCTGGGACATATCCCTTGGCGGCATTTGGAGACAGTAAATCGGTCTGCATGAACCGACGGATACGCTGCCATGATTCTCCCTGTGAGAACAAGGCACGTCCGGCAGCCATGCCTGGCTGGTCTCCCCCATCCTTGTAATATTTCACGAATGGCCACTCCGTCATGACGGCCCCAAAGGGATGCTGACCTTCCTTTCGCAATACTTTCATGTACTCATTGGGATCGGTCATGACATATGTGGTACCAAAGAGGCCCTTTCCCATACCTGGCATTCCAAAGCAGTAAAAGCCTCCAAATTTTCTGTAAGAACTGTACCACCAATCATAGGTTGCGGATAGATCAAATTTGTTGACACCAGAATACTGTGGGATAATACTGCCCAGAAATGGAAGTTTTGGTACGTCTCGTAGCTTTACTTGACTGTTGTCGGTGGCGTCTCCTCCAGAGCCCGTTATGGGGCATTTATTTGCAGCGGCGGCGGCGCTGCTGCTTTTGGATCGATGAGCAGCAACAATAACTCTTCTTTTGCTCGATTGGCAAGATACTGAGAGCAATCTGTTTAGAGCAGCACCACGAGAAAACATCTTGCGTCAAATTATAATATTATTCACAGCACAAAACCAGCTTTTAAGGTTTGTCGACTCCGTTCCTACAGCTGCGTGAGAGCGCCACTGGTGTAAGTACAATAAGTAAGGCAAGGATCGTTGCTGTTCCTCCTTTGTTTGTGAAAGGAAAGAATGTGAAAGAATGCAAAGAAGGCGAATAACGCACGTGTGTCGTTTCGCGACAGGAGCGACATGCATGGACGATAGTTTGGGGTGTCTCCTGCTAAATGCTCCTCTTTCCGTGTGGATAAGTCAGTATCTAAGTGCCTTGCTTTGGATAACACAAGTGCTCAAACCGATGACACTGGCTTATTTTACCAGTCACAACGATGGCGTAGCACTTTCGCCTACACGGACGTGCAGCCCCTCTAGTCTCTAGCCGTACCAGAACATTACGATTTTTATGTGACAGAAATCACATTCTGCCGGTACGAGAGGACCCTAAAGCTAGCGAAACTCCTAACTGTCAATCTGTATTCAAATGTACACTGTCACATTGGCCGGTACGTCCTTGCAAAATCGACTAGCTTAGGAAAGTACCGAAGCCCTTTTGAATGGCGGCGGCGGATGTCATGATGGTGAATACTTGATGCTAGTACAATAGTGTATTGCAGATTACTATCGAAGGTTTGTGCGAGTGGCGAGTGGCGAGTGGCGAGCTACCCACCACGAGCTTTGTATGCAAACCAGTGCAAAACTCGGTGGAAAATATGGGATTTTTTTTGTAGGACGGGGAAGGAAAAAGAGAGGAGAATGACTGATCAAGAGTTGCATATCAATGCATTGCATGCAGCCTTCATTCCGCTCTCGAGAGAGGAGTCAAGAAGGAAGAAGCAACCTGAATTGGAAGGAGGAAGCGTCAACAAGTTTGTAGAAGTTGTGTATATGCATCTTACCGCCCCCAGCGGCTTGAAAGAGATTGTGACGGGCATCTGCTTAGTAGTAGTAGCTTAGTAAGTCGCGCAAGAGATGAGCTTAAGCTAATTGCTAGATGTTGAGGTGCAACTTCACAAACTGCGAGGCCCCGTTCACTGAGCTCAATGTCTTCTCCAAGCAGCTCTCGGAGGTAGCATGCACATGAAGACGCCAAGGGAAGACAAGACGTCGAACCAGTTGTTCAATATTTTGACTGGCGAAAAGAAGTTGTTCCATATCCATACACCCGAGGTCATTTTTGCAGCCAGATCCCAACTACTGTCAATATGGCAATCCAGCATAGGACGTAACGAGGAGGGCATTGGCAAAGGGAGTACTTAGTAAAGTCTGTGAAAAACGTAAATGCTATAAGTTTACAAGTACAAGCGAGCTGCGCAATTTATTTGATGATACAAGTGTCCATCTGATCAGCAAACTTCTTGTTAATCTTGGCTGCCTTTCTGTAAACAGCTTCATAGAATGGATGGCCACTTCCTTTGAACCTTTTATGGATGCACAAGCCTGGGAGATCCGAAACAAAGCCGACTTTGATCACACGACAAAGTTCCGCCATCTTACCAAACCTTGGATCATCTACGTCCAACCACAAGGGATCGCTGAAATTCCAATTGAATAGGGTATGATCAAGAGAGTGGAGGATAGTGCCGACGAACATTGCCTCGCCGTCCGTCCCAGGGAACAAATCCTTGTGTTTCTGAAACTCCGCAAAAAAGATGGCACGTACTTTCACGATGAAGTTGACAAACTCAGAATGCTTGGTTAGGTCCACAATATGTGCATGCTGCCAAGCGTTTTCCTTGATTCCGTGATTTAGGACTTGGACAAATGGTTTCTCGGGCTTCAACCAGCCTGGCGACATTAGGCCTTCATCTACCCATGTCTTGAAAATGTCATTGAAGCACGTGTAACCAAAGTAATTGTACATCACTGTGAGAATACTGTTTTGCCTAAAGAATGGATTCACGTCGGCCAAAGCTTCGTCCACATTGACACCCCAATTAGCCATGGCATGAATCTTGACGTGCTGGGCACCGATCGAGTTAAAACAAAGTAGCGTCAATGTCTCCTTCGCATTGAGATTGATATCATCCAGCTTTGCTTTGACGAATCGTTTTGTGTCCAAATCAATGTCGACAGCAAACAAGTCTGCTACTTGATAGTTGCACTCGTTGTCAACGTAGGGAAAGTTGGCAAAGAAGAAACCAGCAATGTTGCCAAGCTGTGTGCTAGCATAGTAGTGAATGGCCTGAGATGTTTCAAGCAGCAGTGTGGCACACATTGCGTCATAGTCACAGTCCATTGGTTTGATAAGACCACGCCTAAAGAGGAACTGACGAATGCGGAGCATAATCGTACCATACTTGTATAAAATGTAGGAGCATGGGCCGACAAAAGTATATGCCCAGAGAAAGTCGAAGAAGGGTATATAGCTGAACATACGTCATGTGTCAAGAAGGATAGAATATAGTCAAATAATGTGAGCATACACGCGGTGTGAAATCAAAGTCGTAGAACAAACCAACATACGTCTTCTACTCACATATGATCCATATCCAACTCGTCTGCGGGTTCAACCATATTCAATGATCCAAGCAAAGCACCAGTCAACTTTCCGACGGATAAAGTATTACTTCTCTTCGCTCGCTCACGAATAACTTGGTTCTGCTTCCTCGTAACCTCCATTTCCTTTACATCATTCAACAGTTCGCAGGTATCAAATTGTTCATGATGCTTGCTGTTATTCAGGATCGTCTCCTTGGCTTCATCCAAAGTCTTGATAGGAGGCGTAGAGCGATTACTTGGAGAATGCTTGTTTCGACGAGTCGTTCGATGCCCTGCGTAGTCCCTGTTCCACCTAGAGGAGACCCAACACACAAAAATGAGATACGCAAAAGTCAGTGCAAGCAAGCCCACCAGTGTAGGAATTGGGACTTGGTAGAGCCCGCAGGACAAGAGCGCAGCGATGATAGCTCTTCCGATCATGATTCAGTAAGTACTACTGTCTACTGTTGCTGTTGCGTTGCTGGGGCCAAGATTGATCTCCAGAGGAAGATATGATTATTTATGACTGCTCTGCCTGTTGTTCTGTGAATTTTCAACGTCGTCTGCGAGAGCTGCTGAGGTGGGTGGTAATGACCATGACCGAACTTTTGGCAAAAGTCTTTTACCGAGTTTTCTGGATGGCTCGGCGAGGACGTGGTACAAATTTTGCACGGATCTTGCGGCCAAGTCATCCCTTCCCCGCTGACCCCGAAGAGGTCATTGCTTCCGAAATGGATACTTAGGTAAAAGACTCTTTTGAAAGTTCCCGAGTTTTGTGACTCAAGTTTGTCTAGTTTCGGATTATTCATTTCCTTGGTTTCGTGAGAAGATAAGTCGAAGTTGTTGTCTTAGCTTTCCCTTAGTATCTTGATGAGGGGGGCATAAGCATTTCAGTTTCATCTAGGTTGTGATTAGGAGGGGGGTATAAGCAAATTGGGGGATAGTACCGAGTTGTGACTCAACACTTTATCCAGTTTGTCTCATCATTTAATTACACATTGAGCTTAGACTTAGACGGGACTCACAGTCACCACAAGGTAGCTGACACACGCTTAGCTTGACTTCACAGATTTCTGATTATTATCTGTAAACATCAATCACCATGACCAAATGGGATGCTAATCCTCACTCCTCCTGTGTGTAATGCACCCAGTTCTGAAAGTTGGGCCTCATGTTTGCATCTAAGGTGCAATTTGTGTTCTGCTCGACCCTAGTATGAAGAGCTCTCTGATGATCGTCTGAAGGTAGACTATACATATGTATAGTCTAGTGTTACCTATACACGAGGACGTTTGCAAATCAGCAAGCAGAGGCATCGGAAGAATTTGCAGCTATACAACAGCAACAGCAACCAAAAAACCTGCTGCCGCAAGTGAGAAGAAGTATTAGCTTTTAGTTTGAATACGTAAATAGAACCATGAATGATGTTGTCTGTCTCTGTGTCGCGACACACGTGCTTGGCATTGGCAGGACACATACATACGTAGTAACCCTACACACGCTTAGCATACTTCACAGTTAGCTTGACCGACTCCAACATTGGGGGTCAAGCTAACTGTGTGGTGACTGTACGGAGTGCGTGAAATCCATGCAGTTCTTATGTAATGTAGGTGTATTCGAACGCGCGAACAGCTGTGCTAGATGCCTCATCACGTCACCTACGACGTTGTAGCGACGCCGATACGGTGAATATGAGCTTGAGCCATGAAAACGATGCTTCTATACCATCATGGCCAACTATGATGGGTCACTAGAAGCTGTGGAATGGTCATATTCACTGCGTGAGATACGATGTGACGTTCAACAGAGGAGCTGGCGGCCGTCTCATATGGTCTCATCAGGTCAGCCCAACTTGATGCTGCCAACCTCTTCCGTGTATGTTTGGCTTTTTGAAACGTTGTTCTGAGTGTGTACCAGCGATTTGAAAATTTTGCGATTTTGTTGTAGGAGCCAAATGTCTACCGTGGGTGCCTTACCAACCCCCGGTCGATCTGATGCCTCGGCCATTCGAATCTTTGACATCGGTAGTGGACGTCCGAGCAATATCGCACGATTTTCGAATCAATTAGACACTCCTCTGATATCACTTCTTTTTTCCTTCATCGACGGCAGCTCTGAAGGGGATATGTGCAAAGGAGCATCATAATCAGAGGGGCACTCAACAAAAATGGCAAAAATCGACGCTACTATCTCATTGGAGTAATGTCGACCACTTTTACTCGAGTGCCCCACCTGTTCCGGATGCCTAATCACAACCTCCATTTTTTCAACGGCATTTATCTGTTCTGGTGGAAGATAAGTTGCTAGTTGGAGAAATGTGAATGGAATGGTGTCATCAATCGCGTCCATCCCTTCTACAATACAATGAGCTGCACTCGGATCATTTTTATCATTCGCAATAACCCCTTTGGCATGTTTCGAATGGATCATTGTCAATTTATTGTGAGAGCGGATCTCCATTTGCATGTTCTCTTTGAATGCAAGATAAAGCGCTCCAATGGACAGATGCATCAAGAACCCATTCTACAAACTCTTGCAAGCAAAGTGCTGAGCCTGCGCAATCACTGGGACAATCATTTCTTGGGCTAGAGAGATTCGTTTCATACAAAGAAAAGGAAAAGATGGGAGACGAAGAGTGATGTATATGACAACCTAATTGTATTACGATTCGATGATTGCACTTGAATTCCATTCTACAAACTCTCCAGAGGAAGCGTCCTTGTCGTGCTTTGGCCAAATGCATTCACTCGGTCCATTACTCTCTCATTTTCACTTGATGTGGCTGAAATCGTTTGCTATTTTGACCAGCTCGGCTCGATAATGGCTCAGAAATCAGTAGAATCAATTCGAAATCAACTGTAGTAAACGACTCGGCACAATGCCCACATTCCAAGACGAGTAAACTTAAGTGTTAATACATCATGGAATGCTCGCAATACTGCTATTTCCTATGCAAATAGGCAGAGCTTCGTGGCTGTGACTAGTGCTGGAGGGCGAAAATATTTAAAATCGAGTGAAAAATCACACTTGAGGCCGCGTCACGAAGCTCGACGAAATGCGAAATCATTCTTCTTGTAGTGAACTCCAACGTAATCCATTTTTCATGAGGTTTCAAAAGTTGAGAAAGATCCGTCTCCGCAAATCCACCACAACAAACCAAACAAACACAGCTACCATTGCTCCACATCTGGCAGCTCATAAATATTCAGACGAGTAAGTGAAACATTGCTGCCAAGTTGCTGTTATTGTGAAGAACGCTGGCGCCGCTTAACATTAATACCACCACCACTCACACTCACACTCACACTCACACATCTTCGTATTAATTGTTTATCAGTTTGTTTGTCTTCTTTGTCTTTTGTCATCTCATCAGCCACTATCAACATGAGAATCCTTTTGAATGCCGCCATTGCAGCAGCCATCATGCCAACTGGGCACATCGTCGTGGCCGACGATATCGTCACTCGTCACGTGAGCTATCTCGATTGTACTCGTCTCTTCCCAGATATCGACTACAGTGTACAGTGTTAAAGTTGACGCTGCCACGCAAAGCTCTGATGCATCCAACAATCGCCAATCATACGCCGGCAAGGTCTATGGCAAGGCTTCGGTGTTTCCTGCCCTCATCCGAAAGATGCAGCAAGCGACAGGCAGGATTGTCAACTTACCAGAAGGCTACTCCTTTCATGATCATGATGTGCAAACTTTGTACCTTACCGAGAGCTCTGTGCGCCATACCGATGTGAGAGTTGAGGGAAGGACACCTCTTGAGGACTCTGACGAATCATTGACAGCATTCTATGTTCAGGAATCGACTGCTGATGCGTACTTTGAGACGGATGATGATGAATTGTGCATCCCATTTGTCGAAGGGAGCGCAATTTACTTCAACGGAGGACTTCCCCACCAGAGTATTGTCAAGTCGGGAGCTGTCAAGCTTGTTGGTCCGTTTCTTCTGTCGACTTTGGAGAGTGTCGCACCACCTGGTGACGGACCATGCCCTACTCCACCAAGCAGCAAAGCGTCCAAGGGACCCAAGGCAGGCAAAGTATCTTCTTCTTCATCATTGCAAGTACAGCAGATGAAATCCAGTGGCAGGCAGCGGTAGTTCTTTACCTCTGACTTCTCTTGTTGGTATTTGTTTGGTTTCGATTGTGGCTCTGGGAACCTTCACATTTTAGCTTATGGATTAGGATATAGCCTCAGACTCAGACGTTTTTGTTTTGTTCGTGATTGTGAGGCGTTCGTGTTTATGTGGAGTTGGAGATAAGGAATGCGAAACGCACGTGTGCGTTTCGCGACAGGAGCGACATGACATGAGCTTGTGGGGTTGGAAGTATGTAACGCTCCTCTTTCCGGCCGGTGGATAAGTCGTAGTACCTTGCTTTGGTAACACAAGTGCTCAAACAAAACGATGACACTGGCTTATTTTACCAGTCACAACGATGGCGTAGCACTTTCGCCTACACGGACGTGCAGCCCCTCTAGTCTCTAGCCATTCAAGCAAGCCAGAATAATAAAAGTAATAAGTACCAGAAACAGTAGCACTACGGCATCGTGGATCGTGTTAGGGCGGATTATTACTACTCACTATATCACGGGAGGTCATTACAAGGAGGTACAACTAAATGTTTGTTACTCACATGTGACTTTGCCTTGATGTAGCATATGCTTATTGGTCTTTCTCTAAGTAGTTGATCCTCCCTCCTTGCCATTCTCCTTGCATGTATTTTGTCTTTTGAATGCGTAGGAGCATCTGTAAACTTTCGCGATCCTCCTCCTATCTACACCACAATTCAAACTACCTTGCTTACACCCGCTGTTGTTTTGTTGAGCTAGCATATGTCCTCTCATTGATCAAATTATCCTCTCTTCCATTCAAGAGGCTCGATTGATTCCTTATACAATTTGAGGAGCATTCCTCTGCATGAATTTTATCTTCTTTCTTTTTCTTCCTTGGTTCAATAACTTATTTAGTTTGATTACATCCCTCTCCCGATGCAAAAGATTCCTTCCACGCTGTAGCAATATCTTCTACTTCTTTGTGCTGAAAAACGGCACCACCGGATCGGCTGTAAATAGTTGCCATTGTTTGAAGAACCTGCGCAATATCTGCTTTGGAGCTGAGGTGGAAGATAACGGCAGGTGAAGGTGTACAATGAGATAATATGATAACAACTTGTTTTATAGGAAAGATGTTCTTGCGCAGGCGGTCCAATTTGCTCACCGCCTGAGGATCTCTTCTCTCTCTGCCTTATAGTCTACTTGGACTTTATCCGATGCAGTTGCAGTCGATGACATCCTCGACCCACGTCGGCAACACAATGAAACAGCAACACACCGCAGGGGGTGTCGAGACAGAATGTTGGATGGCGCCGAGTTTGACGACCGGAAAGTTTAGTACTAATTCCTACGCTAAAAGATCTGCCTCTTCCTCTATCCTCTTCCCATGGAATAGCATGGAATGAGTCTCTTCTCGATGGTTGCAGCGCAGGGTTGCAGCTATCATTGACCTCACCCTCTCCCTCACTCTCATTAGATACTCATTATCACTCATCATCCCCTTGATGGTTGCAGGTTGCAGCGCTCTACCATCAATCAATACAATGCAATATATCTCAGCAGCCCTGTTCGCTAGGCAGGCTTGCAATAGAGTGGGGGCAGCAGTAGCAGCTCCCCCCAATAATTATTCGCGGATACGGCTCGTACAACTAGGATCTCAACTATCATCAAAAACGATGGTACACATCAAGTATACCGAATTACCAAAGCAGCTACATTGTTGAAGACCATGATTCATTACGCCCAGGACAACGCATTACAATTAGCCCTGGTGGTAACGAACCAAAACGTAAAAAGAAACGCAAGAATGATGAGGTTGTCACCAAGAAGCCATTTATAGATCGGATTCACATGCGAGCACGTGGAGGAAAGGGGGGCAATGGTTGTATATCGTATCATTCACTCAGTTCCTACAAACGACGACCTTGTGGTGGACACGGTGGAACTGGTGGGAATGTCTATCTCGTTACTGATCCTAAAATATCATCTTTGAAGATGGAGAAGCATCATTATCAAGGACAGGATGGAGGTAAAGGAGGGAAGAATGGGAAGCAGGGGAAGAATGGAAAAGATGTCTTTATTAAAGTTCCTTGCGGCGTAGTTGTTAGGAGAGTATTAGATTATGAAGAGCTTTATGGAGAGCTGAATGGTATGGACGAAGATAACAATAGCTCTGGTAGTATGGATGAAGAGTCGTCATCTCCTCATGAATGGATGCAGATGAATAGTGACGATTATCAGGAAGAAGATGATGATTCTGATGTTGACGAGGATGAAAGTTCAGATGACGAGGATACAGACGACTTATACGAAGAAGACGCAATAACTGATGGTGATAATGATGATGAAGAAGAAGAAGAACAGGGAGAGGAGGAGGAGGAGGAGGATTTCGAGACGTATTATAACAGGTTAAGCGAGTCTCAAAAACAAAAGATGATAAAACGACGGATGCGCGATACTCCATCTGATTACGAGGAGGTAGTCAACCAGGAAGTAAAAGCTGAAGATGGAATGTATCATTGGACCTCACCTGAAGTGGATACTACCGTTGATGACGACTTGATGGCATCAAGTGCATACGCTGATTACCAGTCTATGCGCAAATCAGTCTTCCTTGCAGATCTTGATCAACCGCACGCAGCGTTTCTGGTTGCCGAAGGAGGAAAAGCTGGTGTAGGAAATCAAATATATGCCAACAGACCACACTTTGCTGCCGCAACAATAAATGCAGCGAAGAAGGCAAAACCAGACGAAGGAGAAATAACGTATTTGGAACTGGAGTTAAAATTGATTGCTGATGTTGGACTTGTTGGTTTTCCTAATGCTGGAAAGTCAAGTTTGCTGTCAGCAATGAGTCGTGCAAAGCCAAAGATTGCGTCGTATCCATTCACAACGCTCGAGCCTCTGCGAGGTACCGTGCATTACAATGATGGACATCAGATTATTATGGCTGATGTGCCTGGTCTGATTGATGGAGCATCTGAAGGTAGAGGAAGGGGGATGGAATTCTTGAGGCATATCGAGAGAACAAAAGCACTGATATACATGGTTGATGCTGGAGGAGTAGATGGCAGAGATCCAGTCCAAGATTTAAGAATCCTTGGTAAGGAATTGAGAGAATATGGTAGCAGTGGTATCTTTGGTGATGATGACGAACATGATGATATTACAAGTAGTATTGGTGATGACACAGATGACATGATACGAAGACGAAGAGAGATCATGAACCGCCCATCATTGATTCTTGCAAACAAGATGGATCTATTCTCAGAAGATGGAAGAAAAGAAGAATTGCTGTTCCAGCTAGGAGAAGTTGCAGAGGAAGTTGGAATCAATTGCAAGCCAGGTGATATCTTGGGAGTGAGTGCTGGGGTTACCGGTGAAGGCCTACGAGGGCTATCAAGACGACTTAGAGAGGTTGTTAGTAAAGTGGACTAGCGACTTTGCGACTTGAAACACTCGTGTAACATGTAGTAACACAGCTTCACATTGTTTCAGAGAGCCACAATCAGTCTTGCTCGCTCGCCATAGATTCCTTTTTTTCAAGATTTCATAAAATCCCCGCCGCTGCAATTCTGCAGTAGCATTCTGACGGTGAACGCAATAGTGAGGCAATTGCAATAGACCTGCAGCAAACACCATCGTAGACGATGCCCAAAACACCCGAAAGCGGCGGCATCCCCCTCCCCTATTCCTGGCCACCCTTCAACCGCGACGTGTGGGATGATCGTGCCGAATCCCTCCTCGAATCTTTGGGTAGGATGGGTCATGAATTGGAGGGGTACATTGTCGTTCCAGCCGTGAATAGTGTTGGTGAGTATGTTCCACCGAAGCAGGAGGCTGATTCATCATTATCTGTGGCAGCAGCAGAATCTGATACAGCTGCAGATAATACTGCCGGTGGCGAAGACGGCAAGCAGCCAAAAAAAACGACCAAGCCGCTCATAACATATGAGCAGCGGCGCAAATTCATCACCAAATCGATGGATCTACACCGACATACCGTGGGAGGGGGGCGATCCGGCCGTCGTGGTCGTGCGGAGGTTGTGGCATTCTTGCGGTATACGCTGGATAAGTTGGATGAGAAGCAGCAGGAGGCCATGGAGGAGGGGGATGAGCTGGATATTGAGCAGATGGAGAGAGATGGGATGGGACGATTTATGGGCAAGAAGGAGGGGGACTCGTCATCGAGCAGTGAAGAAGAGGAGGAGGTAGTAGAGGAAGAAGCTGCTGCTGAGGAGAGATGAAGAAGAAGCAGTTGAGGAAGATGAAGACTATGAAGAAACGTCCCAAAAAACGACGACCGGGCCGGCCAGCAAGGAAGACAACCAAACTTCCCGATTCATCCACGGCCTCCGCACCTCCAAAAAAGGATAAACCTCCACAGAAAATGATGTCTGAAGAGGAATTCTTAGAGCAACACAATGATCTATGTGAGGTATGCAACACACCAGGAGAATTGCTCTGCTGTGCTACGTGCAACCTTGTATTTCACGTGGAATGTGCCAGGCCAAAAATTACATCCATGGAAGAGGCTCCGGATGATTGGAAGTGTGCCTACTGCTGGGCAGCAGGAGTAATGGGCGGGAAGAAAGATGGGAAGGATCGCCGTAAAGCAGCCCAGGCGGTTAGAGAGATGGAGAGAGCAAAGAGAGAGTTGAAGGAGAAGAAGGGCGGGAGGCCGCTCAGTAAAAAAACGATTGAGAAGGAAGTGGAGGCTGCAGTTGAGGCTGCAATTAACAGTGTAGATGGAAAAGCCACCCTTGCGGAAGCCGCGGCTGCTGGATGCAGAAAGTGCAAAAAGGAATTGGATACTGGTGAAAAGACTAGAAAGACGCATGATGATCACTGTCCTAGGAAATGGAGGAGTGTTGGAAAGCCTCCCGGTACCGAGGCTGTTGATATTGCCTTGCCGGTCAAAGAGGAGAGTAAACCCAAGCCTGTGAGGTCAGCTTGGCGTGTCCGATCATTATCACCTCCAAAATCAAACCGGTCACTATCCCCACCAAAGCAGAGGGGACGTTCTCGCACACCAGAACCGGATGCAACTCAGTCTACGTCGACAAATGCGAGGGGGCGCCCGAGACGTCCTCGTTCACAACCCCCTGCCCAAATTGAGAGCATCGATGTAGGTGGTGTAACTGGGGCCAATCGTCCCCCACTTGAAGTAGGTGCAGCTGCCGGATGTGTCAAATGCCAAAGAGAATTGGATACTGGTGAAAAGACTCGTAAAACACATGACGACCACTGTCCCAGGAAGTTCAAAGGTGTTGGGCGAACAGCAAGGTGGCAACAAGGTCCAAGAGCAACACCAGCCGTATCGAGGAAGGCATTGAAGCAGGAACATGTGGAAGAAGACCAGGGAGAACAAGTGAAAGTACATGTGACGAAGAAGGAGAAAGCACCAAGGGTTTGCCAAATGGAGGGCTGTAACAAGCTCAAGCAATATAATTGTGAGGGTTATTGTATGAGACATTATCGTCAGGTGGTGTTGGAGGGTCAACAGGGGGAAACAGAAGAAGAAGTGAAGGAAGAAGAGGAGGAAGAAATGGAGGCGAGTGAAGAGGAGGAGGAAGAAGAAGAAGAAGTCATAGAGAGACCATCGAAGATCTGTCGATTGGATGGTTGCACCAAGCTGAAGCAATACAATTGCGATGGCTATTGTATGAGACATTATCGTCAATATGTTTTGGAGGGCCAACAAAAGGAAGAAGAGGAAAAGGAAGAAGATGAGGCGAAAGAAGAAGTTGTCGAAGAAGAGGAAGCACAGAAGGAGGAAGCTGAGCTTGAGGAAGAAGAGACGAGCGAGAAGGATGAGGAGAAAGAAGAGGTGACTGAAGAAGACGACGAGAGAGAAGACGTCACTGAAGAGGACGAGGAGAATAAAGAAGAGGTGACCGAAGAGGAGAAGGTCAAAGAAGAGGCGGTTGAAGAGGAGGAAGTTGAAGGGGAAGAGGAGGAGGAGGAGAAAGCGGAAACAATTGCAGAAGAAGTGAAGGAAGAGAAAACGAGGGTTTGCAAATATGCTGAGTGTAATAAGTACAAGCAATATAATTGCGACGGATATTGTATGAGGCACTACCGTCAGGTGGTGTTGGAAGGTGGAGCAGCTGAAAAAGAAGAGGAGAAAGAGGAGGAGGTTGAGACAGAAACAGGTGATGATGTTGCTGTAGGTGGTGATGTTGCTGAAGACGAAGTTGTGCCAGACGGAGCGAAATCAATCTCGCCCGCGCCCACATCAGAATCTTCTCCTGCCAAAGTTGAGAAGGACGAAAATATGGTGGAGACACAAATTGATGTTTCAGAGAAGAAGAAACCAGCTCAACGAACTTTCCCTGCGCCACCTACTCTTGGAGAGGCAGCTGCTGCTGGGTGCAAGAAGTGCAGATTGGAGTTCGAAACAGGTGAGAAGACTCGTAAAACACACAACGATAATTGTCCTCGGAAGTGGAAAAGTGCAGGGAAACCTCCACCTGGTATCCCAGCTCCCACAGCCGGGAGGAAGAAGAGAGTTCAGTCACCGGCGCGCAGTAGTCAATCAATGGAGGAGGATGAGTCAGCAGTGGCTGCATTGGTGGCTGTTGCTGCAGCAACTGCAAATACACGTAGATCTGATCGATCTGCTGTCACTCCAAAAGCTGAAGAAAGCAGCACCAGAATCCGTCGTGAGCGGAAGAAACCAACTGTTTACAGTCCTCAAGAAGGGGTTCCTGACCGAGAATGGCAACCAGATGGTTCATCGACTTCACCACAAAAGAAAGTGGGGAAGAAAACCGAAAAGAAAGACGAGGTGCCTGTGCCACCAAAACCAAAACGCGGACGCCCTAGCAGAGCTGATATCGCTGCGAGGGAAGCTTATGCCGCGTATGTCGCAAAGTCGAAGTCTCCGCCTCCGAAAGAGAGGAAGAAGCCAGGGCCAAAGCCAAAGAGGGAAAAGGAGAAGGAGAAGAAACCTCCTCCAAAGAAGGCGACACCACCGAAAAAGGGGCCAGTAATCAAGCCTGATACCGAAGGGGTTGGTGTTCTCAACCGTCTACCAGGTACTCTTTTTGACTGCTCGGCATGTCTTGACATCAACAAAATCAAACTCTGCTGTTATTGTGCTTGTCGCGTGTGCTTCAATAAGTTTGGCAAAGAGAGGACGATTTTATGCGACAAATGCGACCAAGAGTATCACACGTTTTGCGTTGGCTTGGACAAAATCCCTGAAGGCGAATGGGTCTGTATTGCATGTATTGAGGACGAGAAAAAGCAAAAGATTCTAGCGCAACGACGCAAAGAGCGTGAGGCGAGGAAGAAGATTGAAGATGAGAAGCGAGCACTCGAGGAGGCCAAGAAAGCTGTTCTGTCAGCTGAACGGAAGAAGAAGTTCGCCGAAAAGAAAGCAATTGAAAACGAGAAGAAGAGGGTTGCTTCAGAGCAAAGACGAATTGCGGCAGAGAAAAGGAGAATCAAGGATGCGGAACTTCGAGCACATGGTATCCCTATCAAGAGGGGGCCTGGGCGCCCTCGTAAGGATGAACAGCGTCTTCTCGCGGCTCTCGCTCAGCACCCCCAGAAGAGAGGTCGTGGCAGGCCAAGGAAAGATGGAAAGGACCCGATCCCACGCAAGTACATGTCGAAGTACGAGATTTCGGCCGAGAACGTGTATTTTGACGAAGAATCAGAGCTGACTGCCGCTCAACGTAGCCGTAGTGGAAGGAAAATTCAGAGAACAATCTTTCACGATGAAGTGGATCATCCTGGATTGATGAAGAAAGCGAGAACAGACGAGTATATGGGCGGCTACGAGAAAGGCGCCGCTGCAGCTGGGAGGGGTTCTGGCAAATCTGCCTCTGGAAAGAAAGAAGGGAGGAGGAAGCCTGGAGCACGTGAGTGCATGCAGCTAACGAAGAAGTTTGATGACACACCCATCGATGAACAGAGTTTTGATGTCTTGATGGATTATTCCAAGCGAGGAAAAGTGGACCATCTCATTCGCATGAGGGAGCGCTTGGATGATCATTCCCGTTTCCTGGAGGCCCAGCTTGCAGGATTGGAAGCACTTGTGAAGGAAAAGGGAGAGCTCAACATCGTTTGTCCTCCCAAATCTGATTAATTGCTCTACCTGAATGGCATCAAACAAACCGCTTTCACTAAGTAGACGAAAGATCACATGAAATATCCGTAGAAAATAAGTCTATTTTACATATGCATGGAACCAACTTGAACAGAATGATTGTGTAAATTCAACAAATCTCCGTCAACAGATAAGTTCTCTGTCTCGTGGAACCAAAATCCAGCACCAATCATGAAGTAAACACCCAACAAGTAAGTTCCCACAAGCCAGTTTGTTGTGCCGCCCTGTAACACTGCCGCAACAGAAACAACACTAAATATCAGGCAACACGTTTCGAATCCTCTGAAATACAAGGACATTGACTTATCCATCGCCCATCCAATCAGAACACTCCCTGGCAACACAAACAGAGCTATTTGAACTGCGCTGCCAACAGTTACTCCGACGCAGAGGTCCATCTCATTTTTGTACGCAAAGATAACAGCGCTGACTTGTTCCGCAATGTTAGAAAAGTATGGAAGAATGACCAACGATGTGAATACTTCACTGATGCGGCATTTGTAGGCGAATCCATCGATCGTGTCTACCAAGATATCACTCATTGCCGATATGCACGCTGTGATGATGAACAACCAAACTATCCCTGCTCGGAAAGACATGTGCATTTCACCCTCATCAAAGTTATTTGGAGGATAGAGTTCTTCATCAGAGCCATCTGAGCAGTGACTTTTATTTGAGTTGCCTTTACGTTCACTCACAGGGGATAGCTGTGATGAGACGTTACTGCCACGACTTATTCTGTCCGCTCTTGTACCACTACCAGTTGACGCATGTCGCCGTAGGCTATTCAAGCCACTAACATTACTGCTGCGAACAGTTTCGTCTGCTGATCCTATGCTCAGAGTTCGTTGGCTTTCACCGTCAGAATAACTCTGCGGAATCATGTTGCCCAATCCCGGCTTTTCCCGTAAATAAGGCGGTAATGATTTGCTATCAGACATAGTTTCGTCTGCTCCATTCATATCTTCTTGAGAAGAGGACATTTCTACTTCAACGATAGGATCCAGCCTAACAACTCGCTGATATGCAACTCTCCCATTTTCCTCACCACGGCCACTAACGAACAAACACCGGCAAAACTTATTCTTCCTTGCGTTTCCCACTGATGAAGCGTGCCGTTGCATTTCCTGGCCATTTTGACTGCCATTGCCATCATTTTCATCACCTGAATCTTCAAACTCGTCTTTGTGGGATCCCAGCTGGAAGAGCAAGTATAGCAAGTAACCCACAATCATAACTACTGCATTAAACCGCGAAAATCCAACCATTGCAATTGAAGGTCCATCATTAATATCACTAACGCCATCACCGTTTTTGTCAACATAGTTCTTCTCTTGGTCACCAAGTGAATACATCTCGTCACTTAGTACTAAAGCTGCGGGCAGTGCGAGCCCTGCAACTGCAATCATGAGCATACCAATACTTGCGTTTCCACTCGTAATTCTCAGTTCCTGAACTTGGAATCGCAACCCCCCTATCAGACATGATAGTCCAAACACGAATAATAAATTGGTAAGGATGGATCCAAGTAACGTGAGCTGTACAACACGATAATACCCTTCCTTTAGGGCCGCACTTGATATCAGCAGCTCTGGTGCATTGCCAAACGTGGCATTAAGTAGTGCACCAATAGTCTGATTGGTATGAATTGCAACCTCTTCAGTCACAAAAGATAATCTCTCTGCCAGGGGCACTAGTGCTAGACCAGCGAGGATAAAACAAAGAGATTCATCAAAGTTGGCGGACTTGCCAATTAGTGCTAATGGGCCGCATATCAATAACCAGTTTAGCCGGCTTCGAAACATTATCTCTGTGGACTTCATGCACTCATTGTGTAGATTGTTAATGTCCACTGATATTGGCCGGGCTGATGCCAGCGATGAGTAGCCGCCGCTCATCATGCTATTGATTTATGGTTCTGAGGATTTTTGGTAAAGTTTGGTGTCTTCCGGACTTGAACTTCAAAGGACTGCGCTCCAAAAATTTATCCACGTAGGAATAGGTACTACTTATTCCGGGCAATGGTCATTTTCGGACTCTCAAAAACCCCAAAAATGTGCAACTGCAGTTGTCGTCGCGTCGCGTAGTAGATAGTAGGCACTTACTTATGGCCCTGCATTCAAAACTCGCCACTTTCCGTCATGTGTTGTCATACGATTATTATCTGGAGGCATGATGATATTAGCCGCTGTGATCCTTCCATTCCGTTCTGTAGATGAATGATCTGGAATCTGATCAAAGCACTAACAACCAGACGATGAAGTATTTCATCGATGCAGTGGGACAAAAGATAAAGCATCTAATACTCAGCAATGCTGATGATCGGTCCAACATTTCATCTCTAACTGAAAGTGAAGTCGCAATTCTGGAACAAATCATTGATAGACTGTGTATAAGATGTGTCAACAACAACACTACAAGAAGAGAAGTTACTCCAATCAGACACATCAATCAAGTTGACACATGGGACTGTGGATTGGCATGTATACAAATGGTGATAAATTGGCTTAATAATAACTGCAACGCTACGCAAGAGGAACAAGAAGAGCAGAGAAGATGGATGATGGACTTTGTCAAGGCGAAGTCATTATGGACCATTGATTTAATAACTCTGCTCCAAAATATGCTAGATTTGAACTCAAACAACAACTCTACCTACCTCTTTTGTTCCAATCGATTTGGAATAGACGAGTCATATAACAATCTTCATTACTACAAAGATGCCTTTTCAGAAGATGAGATTCGTGTCAAGAGATTATTTGACAAAGCAGAGCAGCAAAATTTGCCGCTACTGCAAGTGAGTCATATGAGTTTCAATGTCTTAATTGATCTTGTATCAAGAGAAAATGTTGTTGCAATCGTATTGTTGGACAATACAATATTCAATCAACAAAATAATACGTCCAATGCAAAAACTGCATCCAATATTCATGATCAGTCTGACCTCTCTTACTCGGGACACTACGTTGTCCTTTGTGGCGTGAGCAGAGACAAGAATGACATCAACATTGCAACTATGAACTCACAAACAGATGATTCGGAGACGTACAGTTACTGCCTTGTTATTAAGAACCCGGGTATATGGAAAGAAACCCAATTCGTAACACCAAGTCTATTCGAAGCATCATGGCGAGCAAAGGGCACTGATGAAGATATCATTTTAGTAGCAAAACATGTTTAAGCTAAAGGTTAGAATTTATCCTACTTTCTGTTTCGATTCGCTACGACGTTGAGATATCACACTTCGAAGTAAATTTGAACTCTTATCGTAGTTCCTACTTCGACACAAATCCAAAGCACTTTCACCAAATGAATTTCTATCCTCGATAGAAGTACGTGGATCGCTCAACATTAATTGAACTGCAGCAAAGGACAACTCTTCTCTGTTGGGCAATGCATCAAACTGAGGCCGCAAATAGCAAGCTCCCATCAAAGGTGTTCGCCCTCCGTCGCTTCGAGCATTGGGATCTGCTCCTTCATCCAGCAGCAATCGTATTAAATCTAAATTTGCAGTCAAGCAAGCAGCTCGTAATGGTGTGTGCAAGAATCCTGGTAATGGCTGAGCTCGTGCTCCATGACTTAAGAGCAACTTAACAAGATCAACATTTCCGACAAGGGTTGCTTCGATCAGAGGAGTCATCCCCTGTGGATCCTCACAGTTGATATCATAGTTGTTGTTTGTTTCTTTTGCAGTTTTTGAGACACCGTCTAATAGTAACCTTGTTAATTCAATGTTGTTGGTTTTGACAGCGTCGAACAGTGGCTGATTTGCTGCATATGATGATCCAGCCGCTACTTCTGATGTCGAAATATCGGTCACTACAACAGATGCAGATGCATAGGTAGGCTCGGGTTTTGCAACAGTTGTTTGCACTTGGTAGCTGCTGCCATTCCTTGGTAAGATCTGAGGCCGTGATAGCATCCGCATTGACATAAATGTCGCAAGCGCGAGAGTTCCAGTAACACGAATAATGACAGGCAAATTCCACGTTGCATTGTTTTCCCGCCGCCTACTTCTACTACTTCTTCTTCTGCCGCCACTGTTTGAAATAACATGTGTTTCCAAAGAAGCACTTGTCACCACAGTGGATGCATCACATACAGTAGATTCGTCTTCATCGTCATCATCGTATGAGCCAGAAGAATGATAATATTTAATGTGATCCTCAGAATGATAACTAAGTATCTTTCCAGTTCCAGAAACAAGCAAGGGCTCAAAGTCCACTGCTTCTGGATCAAAGTTGAAGTCGGGATCATCTAATATGCCACTCGAGCTTGTCGCCACAGAATTGTTGCATGACGAGTTCTTATCATCTTTTAGTTGTGTCCAACTTCCCTCCTCGTTGATTGGAACCAGCGGATATGGTGGCATGGTGGTTAGTTGGCAGCTAAGTTGATGTATTTGTTGTGTGCAGCGCAATGTAATGGTTGGATTGCCGCTCCTGGCTACTGGTGAGAAGTTGTCAAGGAATAGTGAACCCATGGTCATTTCTGGCAGAATGAGACAGACCGTGCTGTGACTTAAAATAAGATACGTGTCTTCAGACACCGTCCTCGAATTCAACTTTCAAAGGAATTCAAAAATCATTCAATTCAACTCAAACATTCATTTCTTCATTCGTTTCATGTAGTCTGCGCTGCTGTTCATTGCAGAGAGGGACACTACTTATAACACAAACATAAACATGATACGTGTGGCTCTCTTCGCGGCGTTCATACAAGGAGCACTATTTACAAATGCGTTCTCCTCGGTGACGTCAAGAAACCGAAAATCATCATCTACGAAACTCCACGTGAACACAAACAAAGAGAGTAAAACTCCACCGAATAATAAAGCTGCAATCATATTTCTTCATGGCCTTGGGGACTCACCAGATGGATGGTCAAAATTGGGAGAATGGCTGCCGAATTATGCGCCGAATCTTGCCAACCTCGATATCACCTACGTCTTTCCCCCGGCACACAACGTGGCCATCACTGTCAATGGTGGTGAAAAGATGCCTGGTTGGTTTGACGTGTTTGATTGGCCAATTGGTATTGATGCCAGAGATGATGCCAAGGGGCTAGCTATGTCTGTCAAGCGAGTGGAAGAAATAGTAAATGAATTGAAAGAGGAGGAAGGCATCGATCCCTCTAGAGTCATATTGGGTGGATTTTCTCAAGGTGGTGCTGTTGCGGTGACGGCAGCGTATAACAGAAGAAGAAAAGGTGCTACACCATTTGCAGGGTGTATAGTTATGAGTGGTTGGCTTCCACTGAAAGAATATCTGGATGTGTCTGAAGAGATAGCAAAAGCAACACCACTTTTTTGGGCGCATGGTCAGCAGGATGACAAAATTCTATATGAACAGCAAGTTTTTGGGGTAGACAAACTCGACAGTCTTGGAGTTGATGTGACAGCGCATTCGTACCCAGTTGGACACGAGTCAACAAGTAACTGGGAAGAGATACAAGACATGGCAGAGTTTGTTGAAAGTGTACTGTGTCGAACAGAAGATGACGATGATCAAAAGTATGACTATGACTCTATGGTCCTTTCACCAGAGGATGCTGAGAAGAATGCGCTGTTATACTACTTGTGTTCTCTACCTATTGACGAATCTGCCGGTGTTGGTGCTAAAAATGCTGCATATACAAGTACACTATAAACCAACAACAACGACGAATATAATGTAGCAACAACAACCTTGAACAAACCCAATTAAATATTACCGACAATCCATTGCAGCTTGAAATATCATGTCAGCATTGTGATCATCTAACACGTCACGCAGTATTGACTTCACAACCGCTTCACCCGGATTGAACAACGCTTCGATTGATAAATCAATGAGGCCAATATCACCCAATGCATTCTGCACATCCTCGGAGACTGATAGCTGCTGACAAACATCAAACAGTGTAGCAGCGAGGTTTTCTGAACTACCTTTGCTTTCGCCTCTTGGTAATTCAACGCCTCCTTCTTGATCGGGTTGAAAGAGAACATCCGTCCGAAGAATGTACTTGGTACCAAACTTCAATGGAGCAGACGAATGAAATAGGTCATGTTCAAATACAACTACATCCCCTGTAGAAGGGGTTACTATAGCTGATGCCTCGTTGAGTTTCATCGACTTTGAGTCTAGAAAGCATGTCTCGCCACCATCAAAATCCTTTCCTCCGCCATCGTTTAGGTAGATTAAAACAGTTAACAGTGATGTGCTTTCGTTTACTCGAGTAGTTGCATCAAAGTGAGGTTCAAATACATCTTTATCGGGAGCATCATATCGCAAAACTCTTAGTCTAGGATTCAACCCAACGGTTTCCTACAGAGTGTGTGCTTCATAAAGGTAGATATATGTGGCATAATGATTGTCTCGAGGTTCTTCCAAAGATTTTGCGTCGTTGGTGCGTGCTCAAATACAGATAACTTGTGTTTGTTTGCTTCTTGCAGCTTGACAATGTGCGTAGTACCCTCTTCATCTGTATGAGCGGCCTCTGTCACATAGTGAAAGCCTGTACTCGACAGTGTGTTGGCGAGATGAATCAGCTCCTGGCATTCATCCGCATTGAGAAAATTGTGAATGACAAAGGATGCGACATCGCATGGCTTGTGTATATATCTGGAGCAGTTCTGTGGGACAGTTAATTGTTTCACAGAAGGAATATCATTTTCGTCGTCATCAGCTACTACCGACGAAACGCAGCTAAATGTCGGCAACCCAAACATTTCAAGGAATACATCCTGCGTGTCGACGCTTCCGGCACTATCATCATCGCCCAGGTTGTTCTCCGCCACCATCGTAGTTCGATATTATCATCAACAATGTGTATGTTCTAAGGCCTACGTAGGAATTCAATGTTTAGTGGATTGATACATACTACTCATATTACTTCTAGGTATAAAATACTACCCGTAATCCTACCTAATGTTGCCACTTTTTGACATCAACCATGAAGCTGCCGCTCCTACCAATGGCCACAGCTACACACTCGCTTTGAATATAACCAATATACGCACTCCCATCGATCACCAATACTATCGGCTATATCATTGGGGCGGCGATCTGTCGAGATTGATGCCGTTGTTGAGAAATCGTAGTCGCCATCGATGCCACGATAATTGGTCTTCTTCGGCCACCTGTGATATGACCCCTTTGGCAATGATACGCTTCAATACAAGGTCCCTCACTTAGAATATCTGATAGATGATGTATCATTGACGTATGGGTTCTTGTGTTACGTCTGGAAGTACTCTCTCTATTGATTATGGTGCAGGGCGTCTACGAATGGTCACGTGATGTTTAATATAATTTATATGCAACAATCAACCATATAAACAGTCAATAACAACACTTATAACATCACTAACATCTGTGGTACTTCATTGATGGTATTGGGGGTGTACAGAGCTTCAGGTTTAGCAATATAACGCAATATATAACACATTTGTTATGTATGTTTGAAACATGTTTTTTTATAATTTATTAACCAAATAATATTGATGTTGCCGAACAAGTAGCTCTATCCCTACAGCTACCAATGTCTCTACCAATGTCAATTATCATTATGAGGATGTATTGGTTGCGTTTTGGGCACTAATAGTAGGTGAATACTATAGTTTATGGATGATTGTTGTGTCCGTATGAGATGAGGACTTTGTAATATTTGGCACATCGTTTAAGGGAGACAATATGTCTTTCTCAACAGCTCCCTTCACCCCAATCATCGTCCTATATCATATTATAACGATGGTATACGTTTTTGGGCTTCAATTCAATCTCTATTGCACCTATGGTGGCAGTGGTGGTCGCGACGGATCTGTGGGTGACAGTCGACTTGTGCTTGGCTGGATCACTCATTTTCTCGGTGAGTGCGGCGATTATTGCAGCGATATACGTCAACTTTGATCATTATACATGTTAGAGAAGCGGTTGGTATGGGCGAAGCGGATCTTACAGCACCTCTACGACTCTCTTGTGGATATACATGGCAGCAGCGGATTGCACGGCCATGGATAATTCTAGCGATAAAATGTATGGATGAGAGTTAATTCACCATCATAGTTACCTATTGCGGTTTTTCAAACATAGACTGAAAATAGGGTTCTGAGTATGATTCCAAAAAACCGCAATAGTTAACGATGAATTGACCTTATTTTTCACTACGGCGTGAGCCTACCATGGTGCCGAGCTCATCATCTTAGTGGAGGTGGAGAAGTGTTCAGCGATAGTTAGCCCAAATAGAAAATAGAATGTTTTTGGCCTTTTTCCTCCTTTTTCCTTAATATGGCTTCTCCTGTCGTTTGACACGTCATGTACATAGGAATCAATACATATACTCCGACTTCCACTTATTGTATGGGAGCTTAGAACATGTGGCGTGTGGCGAGTGGCAGGAGGGATGAGGATGGAGACACATATCTCAAATTAACCCTAAGGTAACCTTAAAGCTCCATAGTATCACCTCAATCGATCACGAAGGGTCTTGCTCACACTCAAGCTCACGTATCTTGCGAAGAGCAATATAATAGCATTGGAGTTGTTGTTCCACATCTCAACATCAAAAGAAGACAGATATAATAACGCAATTGAACACTGTAAAAATTAAGAAGAAGTATCTTCCTAGCTAGCAACTACTCCAATCTATTACACAGAACACAGACACAAACAGAAATCAATCACGAATCAAAACAATGCAATCTACTTTCGACATGTCCATTGCAACCCCTCCCCTCCGTGATGCTAGCGAAAACTATCCCAGCTTTGCAACATGCTCAGCACCATGACGGTCCTACAACTTCCTGACATCGCATCTAGTGCTAGTGGGAGACGGTAACGGTTTCGCTAGAGAAAGTGTTTGAAGTCGACGGTCGACAAGGAATTGCTACCAATGGCACACATTACTTTGTAAATAGTAGTACTGCTCTCTTTATGTACGATCTTGAGGGAAACTTATTGCATCGGAATGATAATCCCTTTGACGGCCTCCCACTCCCCGCCGAGTCATTCTGGGCGACATCGGCTATTATGAAGGGCAACTTTACACAGGAGCAGGAGTTGAGTGGTTTGATGCAGGACGTGGTCAAGATATTCAAATTGTCTTGTATGGTGCCGATACTCTAGACTACTCCCACAGTGTGCCATGGAATGCAGATTCGGGTCAGGTCGAGTGTAGTGCCATTACAATTGATGTACACAACGAACTCGTTTGGATGTCAGATTGGTTCATTCCAACTACGTCTACAAGTATGATCTCCATAATGGCGAATACGTGGAAAAGTTGCATCTTAGAGCAACACCAGAATGGACGCAAGGATTAGCGTTTTACATGGGAGATTTATACATCACAAATGATGACGGAGATGCTGACAGGAAGGAGCCCGATAATCTCTGGTTCGTCCCGAAAGAGACACTCCTGAATAATGTCACTTACATCAGTCACGAGATGACTTTTGATGTGCCTCCTTTCCGCGACTATGGAGAAATCGAAGGCATTGACTTTAACACTGGAAACAGAGGAATGCGCATTGTACTTGGAATGCCCCAGGGTTACTATCCAGGATATACAAAGGAGATCCATGAACTGTATGTCTTCAACATTCTTGATGACAGCGATGAAATAGTAAAGCAGAAGGAAAATATGAATGAGCAATAACTTCTAGAAATCTTTCTGCAAAATTACTGTAAACAGTACTTGAAGAAAAGACTTAGTGTAATTACATCATATCGTATCTAACGCTGCGGATATAGCAATCAACTGCTTCTAGTGGCCATTTCATAAGGTCACAATAGCAAAACACTGAATTTGTCACTGCCCATGCTCGTTGTATACGTACACAATAGCCATGCTACAGCGTCGTAGGTGACCTGATGAGGTCCAATTTGGGATGGCCGCCAGCAACACTCTAGCACCACGTTGTATGTAACGCAATGAATGTCGCAATCCATAGCATTTATGGACCAGTATGATTGGTTACGATAGTAAAAAGCATTCATGCCACTACGCAAGCTCTTTATACGTGTATAAGCCATGCTTCAGATTCGTAGGTGACCTGATGAGGTCCAATTTGGGATGGGATGGCCGACAGCAACACTCTAGCACAATATCGTATCTGACGCTGCAAAGATCACAATCACCTGCTCCTAAAGGCCCATTATGCTTGGTTACGAAAAGATGTAAGGATATATACCCCAATCAAGCTCTTTATGTGTATCAACCATGCTCCAGCGTCGTAGGTGACCTGATCAGGTCAAATTTAAGATGGCTGCTACAAAGCAAATGACGTCGTGGCGACGCCGATACGTCCAACCAATGCTTGAGCCGTGTAAAAGATGCTTCTATACCATCATGGCCAACTATAATGGGTCACTAGAAGCTGTTGATTGCCATATTCACAGCGTGAGATACGATATGGCCATCAACAGAGGAACTTGCGGCATCTCAGATGACCTCATCAGGTCACCTATGACGTTGTAGCGACGCCGATACGTCCAACCAATGCTTGAGCCGTGTAAAAGATGCTTCTATACCATCATGGCCAACTATAATGGGTCACTAGAAGCTGTTGATCGCCATATTCACAGCGTGAGATACGATATGGCCGTCAACAGAGGAGCTTGCGGCGTCTCAGATGACCTCATCAGGTCACCTACGACGTTGTAGCGACGCCGATACGTCCAACCAATGCTTGAGCCGTGAAAAGATGCTTCTATACCATCATGGCCAACTATAATGGGTCACTAGAAGCTGTTGATCGTCGTATTCACAGCGTGAGATACGATATGGCCGTCAACAGAGGAACTTGCGGCGTCTCAGATGACCTCATCAGGTCACCTACGACGTTGTAGCGACGCCGATACGTCCAACAAATGCTTGAGCCGTGATAAAGATGCTTCTATACCATCATGGCCAACTATAATGGGTCACTAGAAGCTGTTGATCGCCATATTCACAGCGTGAGATACGATATGGCCGTCAACAGAGGAACTTGCGGCATCTCAGATGACCTCATCAGGTCACCTATGACGTTGTAGCGACGCCGATACGTCCAACCAATGCTTGAGCCGTGAAAAGATGCTTCTATACCATCATGGCCAACTATAATGGGTCACTAGAAGCTGTTGATCGCCATATTCACAGCGTGAGATACGATATGGCCGTCAACAGAGGAACTTGCGGCATCTCAGATGACCTCATCAGGTCACCTACGACGTTGTAGCGACGCCGATACGTCCAACCAATGCTTGAGCCGTGAATAAAGATGCTTCTATACCATCATGGCCAACTATAATGGGTCACTAGAAGCTGTTGATTGTCATATTCACAGCGTGAGATACGATATGGCCGTCAACAGTAGCGCTGCGGCCGTCTCAGATGACCTCATCAGGTCACCTATGACGTTGTAGCGACGCCGATACGTCCAACCAATGCTTGAGCCGTGTAAAAGATGCTTCTATACCATCATGGCCAACTATAATGGGTCACTAGAAGCTGTTGATTGCCATATTCACAGCGTGAGATACGATATGGCCGTCAACAGAGGAGCTTGCGGCGTCTCAGATGACCTCATCAGGTCACCTACGACGTTGTAGCGACGCCGATACGTCCAACAAATGCTTGAGCCGTGATAAAGATGCTTCTATACTATCATGGCCAACTATAATGGGTCACTAGAAGCTGTTGATCGCCATATTCACAGCGTGAGATACGATATGGCCGTCAACAGAGGAACTTGCGGCATCTCAGATGACCTCATCAGGTCACCTACGACGTTGTAGCGACGCCGATACGTCCAACCAATGCTTGAGCCGTGAAAAGATGCTTCTATACCATCATGGCCAACTATAATGGGTCACTAGAAGCTGTTGATTGCCATATTCACAGCGTGAGATACGATATGGCCGTCAACAGAGGAACTTGCGGCGTCTCAGATGACCTCATCAGGTCACCTATGACGTTGTAGCGACGCCGATACGTCCAACCAATGCTTGAGCCGTGTAAAAGATGCTTCTATACCATCATGGCCAACTATAATGGGTCACTAGAAGCTGTTGATCGCCATATTCACAGCGTGAGATACGATATGGCCGTCAACAGAGGAACTTGCGGCATCTCAGATGACCTCATCAGGTCACCTACGACGTTGTAGCGACGCCGATACGTCCAACCAATGCTTGAGCCGTGATAAAAGATGCTTCTATACCATCATGGCCAACTATAATGGGTCACTAGAAGCTGTTGATCGCCATATTCACAGCGTGAGATACGATATGGCCGTCAACAGAGGAACTTGCGGCATCTCAGATGACCTCATCAGGTCACCTACGACGTTGTAGCGACGCCGATACGTCCAACCAATGCTTGAGCCGTGAAAAGATGCTTCTATACCATCATGGCCAACTATAATGGGTCACTAGAAGCTGTTGATTGCCATATTCACAGCGTGAGATACGATATGGCCGTCAACAGAGGAGCTTGCGGCGTCTCAGATGACCTCATCAGGTCACCTACGACGTTGTAGCGACGCCGATACGTCCAACCAATGCTTGAGCCGTGTAAAAGATGCTTCTATACCATCATGGCCAACTATAATGGGTCACTAGAAGCTGTTGATTGCCATATTCACAGCGTGAGATACGATATGGCCGTCAACAGAGGAGCTTGCGGCGTCTCAGATGACCTCATCAGGTCACCTACGACGTTGTAGCGACGCCGATACGTCCAACCAATGCTTGAGCCGTGTAAAAATGCTTCTATACCATCATGGCCAACTATAATGGGTCACTAGAAGCTGTTGATCGCCATATTCACAGCGTGAGATACGATATGGCCATCAACAGAGGAGCTTGCGGCATCTCAGATGACCTCATCAGGTCACCTACGACGTTGTAGCGACGCCGATACGTCCAACCAATGCTTGAGCCGTGTAAAGATGCTTCTATACCATCATGCCAACTATAATGGGTCACTAGAAGCTGTTGAGTGCCATATTCACAGCGTGAGATACGATATGGCCGTCAACAGAGGAACTTGCGGCGTCTCAGATGACCTCATCAGGTCACCTATGACGTTGTAGCGACGCCGATACGTCCAACCAATGCTTGAGCCGTGTAAAAGATGCTTCTATACCATCATGGCCAACTATAATGGGTCACTAGAAGCTGTTGATCGCCATATTCACAGCGTGAGATACGATATGGCCGTCAACAGAGGAACTTGCGGCGTCTCAGATGACCTCATCAGGTCCCCTATGACGTTGTAGCGACGCCGATACGTCCAACAAATGCTTGAGCCGTGAAAAGATGCTTCTATACCATCATGGCCAACTATAATGGGTCACTAGAAGCTGTTGATTGTCATATTCACAGCGTGAGATACGACATGGCCGTCAACAGAGGAACTTGCGGCGTCTCAGATGACCTCATCAGGTCACCTACGACCTTGTAGCGACGCCGATACGTCCAACAAATGCTTGAGCCATGATAAAGATGCTTCTACGCCATCATAACCAACTATAATGGATCCACGCTGTGAATATGGCGATCAACAGAGGAACTTGCGGCAGTCCAACCATTTCGAATCTAACGCTGCGAATGTAGCAATCAATAGCTTTTATCTGCCCATTCACATTTGGTTACGTTAGCTTAAATGCATTTTAGTCATCTACCGAAGATGAGGTGGGTGTAAATTTGCTCGTGCAGTGTTCGTGATGTTAGCCTGAGTGAGTCAGTCGGTACCTACATCGAAGTAAGGCTATAGATATTATAATGCTGCTTGAAACAGCTCTTTGGATTATACAACACATATTAGTTATGAAGGGCTGCTCGTCAGATATTGGCAAGGTAGAGTGCAATGTATTAGAGCACTCCCGCTAATAATCGTGCCAGCTTCTTGTCAGGGTTCATTTGTGCGTCGTTGTCTTCCTCCACCACAGATTCCACATTCTCCTTGATCTGTTCAGTGGCTAGAAGCGCCTTTTCCGTCTGCGATAACACATTCTCATCTCCCTGTGACAATCGCTCATTCTTCTCGATATAGCTATCAACAACTCCAATCGTATTTTTCAAATCATTAATCTTTTCTGCTAATCCAGAGTCAACATCTTGCAACGAAGATGTGAGAGTTTGCAATGCGACGTGCATTGGATTCAAGACGTCTCTCTCGTTTGCATCTCCAATCGGATTATTCACTCCATCCTCATCTTCAGTGCTGCTGCTGTTGTTGAAACCATGCACTTCCAATACATTTACAATATCACGTTCAGCAACATTCAAAGCCTGTTTACAAGCTTGTTCACGAGTGGAAATAACACGCGCCGCCACCTTTCTTACATCATTCCTAGCCTTTCTGACTCTTTCTAGTACGTCCTCATCCACAATGTCGTCATCATCGAAACTAATATCCTTCTCGTCTCCCTCATCCGAAGAGATTGACTCTGCATCGCAATCATCATCCTCATCAGGCCGAGTGGAAAGAATCCGCATTTGAAACGAATCCAATGTTTGCTCTACATCCTCCTCTTCATCGGCCGGAATAGTAAGTGCTTCCAACTGTTGCTTAAGAGAAGCCACGGTTTGATCCAGACATTTCATGACGAACTCTTCCTTGGCGGGGTTGTTTTGATTGGCATTCTTTTCTTTCCACGCAGACTTGGCCACAGTGAGTTGATTGTCGATGGCGGCAAGGACGAGGCGTCGATCACTTTTTGGAACGTAGGAGGCTCGGATTTCGGGAGCCGATGGCTCTACTGCGGGGTCTGCGTTTTCACTGGCTGTGCTGCTCATGGTTGTTGATTTGTTATTGGTAAGATTGTGTTGGTGCTCCTCTTGGTTGCTGTAGTCGACGATAGACGATGATGCCATCGAGTGTTCATTGTTGTTGGCGAGTGGCGAGCCATTTTTTTGACGTTATTTTGGGGGACCTCGAACTGTACCCCGGGGAGGGCTGGGATCGAGGGGGGTACACGTCGAAAATGTCAGTTTGCTTTGTGCTACTTTTCCTAGAATTGAGGAGAGGGGTACACAAATCTGACACTGAGGCTGAGGGTAGGTACATCCTCCCTGCTTACCTTTTTGACGTATGGAAAGTGACAAACTCCCGACACTGCGCATCGACCAAAACACTCATCACAAGAAGATAAAGCCATCAAACAATAAACAAGCAACTCTTTCAGGTGGTTCTGTTATGTTGGTAAGGCCGCTTCTATTCTCATCTGCTGCAATTGCCGGTCGATCACTTCCTTTGACTGCGGCGATGTCAATGTCGTCTACAACATCCGGTGATCAGCAGTGTGGCGGCAAATCTGCCGTCGTCTTTCTCCATGGGCTCGGGGATAGTCCAGCAGGCTGGTCGTCTCTGGAACACCAACTACCTTCCCTGAAACCATCGCTAGGTCAAGATGTGCACTACGTTTTCCCTCCAGCTCCTACAATTGGTATCACCATCAACGGCGGATACGAAATGCCTGGCTGGTTTGATCTATTCGATTGGCCCATTGGCATAAGTGCCAAAGATGACAAAACTGGAAAGAATAAAGCAGCGCAACAAATTGAAGAGGCAGTAGAAAAGTTAGAGAAGGACATGGGGATTCCACCAAACAGAGTCGTCGTCGGAGGTTTCTCTCAGGGGGGAGCAGTTGCACTACTGACAGCCTATCATCGTCGCAAGGAAGGAAAGGTCCCCTTCGCTGGTTGTGTATGTTTGTCTGGATGGCTCACGATGAAAGATGACTTGGAGATCACAGATGAAGTGATAAAGTCTACGCCACTCTTTTGGGGGCATGGTCAAGCTGATGATAAAGTGCTGTACGAGCAGCAACCACATGGTGTTCAAATCTTAAGAGAGCTTGGCGTACAGGTTTCGGATGCTGCTTATCCGATGGGGCATTCTTCGCATCCAAAGGAAATAGAAGCAATGGCAGAGTTTTTGGAACGAGTACTCAAAAAGGATTCCTAATAATAACTAATCAACAATTTACTTCGCCTGCTTACTACATATATATTCAACCTAACGACAAATATCATTCAAGATCATCTAATGCATCAATCCCTGGCAGCACCTTTCCTTCTAATAGATCTAGACTTGCCGCGCCCCCCGATGAAACATGGCACACCCTTGATGCATGTCCACACATTCTTGCGGCATCAGCACTTGCTCCTCCCCCAATGATACTCAGTAGCCCCTCTTGAGTTCCATCTCCCATTTCTTTTGCAATTGAGAACGATCCTGTGGCATACGTAGGTATTTCGAAGACGCCCATTGGACCATTCCATACTACCGATTTGCTTTGAGATATACATTTACGGTACAATTCAATTGTTCTTGGTCCAATATCAAGCCCCATGAAACCGCTAGGAATGTGAGCTGTTTCAGTTATCAAGGGTGAATCAGTTGCTTCACAAGTTGTATGACAAACGTGATCGACTGGCAGCAGAACTTGAACATTGCATGCTTTCGCTTTGATTAAAAAGTTTTGTGCCAATTCATCAATGTTTCTCCTGCCCCCGTACTTGTCAATGAAGCTCTGTCCAGACTCGTTAAAGGAGTTCCCAATTTCATATCCAGCCACCTTCAGAAAAGTGTATGCCATTGCTCCCCCAATTATGAGCGTGTCAATCTTTCTAAGTATGTGCTCAAGCAAACTGATCTTGTCGGCCACTTTCGCACCCCCTACGATTGCAAGCATTGGCCGGGGACTGTCTCCAAGCAAATCAACATAAGATTCAATTTCTTTCTTCAATAAGTATCCACAGCATCCGTGACCAATTATTGCAGGTAATTCGACGGTAGTTGCACTATTTCTTCTATGCGACGTTCCAAATGCGTCACTTACGAAATAATCACCGTATTTAGCCAAGTGCTGCGCCATTATCATCCGTTCCGACTCAATGAGAGAATTCTCGTCACTGTAGAAACGTAAATTTTCCAACAAAAGCACCTGACCAGGTAATAATGAGGCAACCATACCATTTGCATTCATGCAATCTTCTGCAAAGTGCACATCGACTGGAGGGCGTGACGGATCTGCATTTAATAGCTCGTATAGACGTGTAGCAACGGGCATAAGTGTAAGCTCATCATGGTACCCATCATATTGCCGCAAATGAGGAAATAATGTAGTGCTATGATCGCCATTTTGAAATCTCTTTAACAAACTTTTCTTTTCGGCATTTGACAATGAGGCGAACAAATCAGTCTTCCCTGTCCCCTGGACTTCTGATAAATCTGCTGCACTTGTAGCCACAGAGGACCATCCTAAAATTTTCTTTTTGATCTCTCCACTCAAGAGAGAAAAGTAAACGGTATATCCTGCTCCTTTTTCATCCTTCCAGATGTTTAGATATCGTCGTCGTTTGGCGTCGTCGTTTTTCAACACACTGAACTTGTGTCCTGTTGGTCTTCCCATATGAGACAGTAATATGCAAATACCGCCCTGATCCGTTATACGACGAATTGTGGGTATAGCAGCGCGTATGCGTTGATCCTTTGATTTGTCAATAACGCCATTGTTGATTTCCAGATTAAAATCTACCCGAACCAGCACGCGTTTGCGACGCACGGGCCATAGGTCATCGACGGATCGTTTGTGTTTCAGTAATGACATGGAACGAATGTTTGGCAGCAGGCAGGGAAATAAAGCTTGTTGCTGGTTGCTGGTTGCTCGTTGCTAGCCTTGTCTACATGGGAACTCAAATCGAAATCGGCCATTGGGAAACTGAATTTTCCACGTAGAAATTACTAGTAAAACTTTAAGACACGTGTCTTCTACCCGTCACACAACACACAACCCACGCACCCACGCCACGACACGATACCACAATCATACATCATCTAGAGACAATAGCCTATGTAATCCAAACCCTGCAGAATGAAGTGAATGAGCTAGTAAATTTCCCGAGGGTACTTGCTTGACTGGAAGGAAGGAGACGAAGGAGAAATGCAACTCAAATATGGCAGGATGCAGGTGCAGGTTGAGGAAAGGAGAGAACTACAAAGTCCATGCCCTGCTCACTCATTCATTCTCGTTCAGCTCTCTAGTTTCTACAATGAAAGGGCATTTTCTAAGCTTAATATGTCAGACTTGGGTAAAGACTTGGCAGAGCTTTGCATATTCTTGCAACGAAACCGCAACAACTTGCGCCAGCCAATTTCAATTTGACCTCATCCAGGATGCATATGATGTTGTAGAATGGTTGCTTTTATTGCATGTTTGAGCAGCTCTTGTCTTTCTGATCATTTTGGTATGCTGCAGGATGAATATATGTATCATTTATGAAGCAAAACACACTGGGTAAACTCAGTTTCCCAATGCTTCCCAGTCCTTCCCAGTCATGGGTCCAAAATACCCTGATTGGGTAGTTCCCAATGTAACACGTTGTTGGTGCTTTTTGCCCGTTGAGTTCTGTGCGTGGCGTGCGGAAGAAAGGTTTCAAGACAAAATTCGTTCGAAGTTGACACTTGTTAGACACTTGAGGGTCTTCCGATGCAGAAAGCAATTTGAATATGTTGTGGTAGGTAAAGTAAAGTATGATGACTCACTGAGAAACTGCGAGAACTAGGAAGAGCCTCTTTTACAAAGCATCACCGGTCGCAACTTGTCCAACATGCACACACATTCGAGCCTTCCAAAATATAAATTATAAATTTAATTATTCAGATGTTTTTCTAACTCGTCACCTTTTTAAGACATAAATAACGAAGCTACTTGAAATGACCTGCCTAAGGTCCAGAGTGCAGTACCACTTCCGAATGACTCGCAATCGTACTTACCGCCGCGCCCTCTTGACTTCGCTATCGCCGCCATGAGATGCCTGTGCCTTGTCCTCAATCACGCACGGGCTGTAGGTACATCCAAATTTCCCACAATCAACCACAACGACGCTAGCTCAAACAGACAAAGTTGCAGCTATGGACTTTCAACACACTATTAGTATACCCACAAAGCAATCAGATGACAGTGGCGGCGGAGGGCTGAATAGAGTGTTACGTTACTCTGGCAATAGCAGTGGAGATGCAGTCCGACGTCAAAGTTCAAGTTCCAATGTGTCTTTTGATGTCGCCGCCAGTCTGTTTTCCTCAATGCAGACTCTTGAAGCGTCGGGTAGAAGCTTGAGTTCATTGCTTGGTGGATCTGCTTCGTCGGGGCCATCGTTACCACCAACAGGTGCTCAACTGAATCTAAGTGGCCGAGGCGGGTTTCCTGTGGGAGGTCAAGGGATGGGGATTGGAGCCGGTCAAAACAATCTTGGTCTTCCTCCCAGAAACTTAATGCATCTGTTACCATCTCCGCAGATGGGAGGTTCATTACCATACAGAAATCTAGATGTAGATGCCCTCCTTCGTCATCGTCAACAACAACTAGGAGGCAACCCTTTCCAGGTTCCAGCACGTCCTGACACTGTCATTAGGGGAGGTTTTGGAGGTTACCTTCCATCATCAAAAATGAAAGGCTCAATAAATTCCTCCGACGTGAACGACTTCACGACCGAAGAATTGATGAATGAATTGACCCGTCGCCGATCAGAAAGAAGCAGAGCATCAGCTGTGCTAGACACAGCTATGCCGGCGATGTTTTCAGCGGATCAATTGTCAAAGGCACGTCTGATGAATGGGGGTCAGCCTCAAGATCCACGTGACTCTTCTCATCACGCCAATGTTGATCTGGCCAATCCATATCGGATGCAGTCTGTCAATCCTAGGCGGGGCAGTGAAGATTCATTAGACTTACTGGCAGCTACCGCGAATATTAATGCGATGAGAGAGAAGGTTGCAGAGGAGATATCAAAAACAAGTCCTACTCAACATATTGATGCGGACACCGTGACAGTCAGAACCATCCCTACCTGCTTTAAACCTGCAAAGAGAACTATAAAGAAGAGATCAAAAGATGAGAATGCTGAGTCAGATGCCTCAGATACAAGCGAAGATGAAGCTGCTGAGAACGAGAGAAAGAAGGTAAAACGTAATCCAAGTACATCCTCATTTGACGTGCTACTGACCGCGTTAGGAGATGATCTTGAAAAATTGGACAAGAAGGAAGAGAAAGAAAAAGTGCCCTCTATTATACAAAGAGCAAACGAAGATGAATTACTCCGCAGACTGAGTAAAGACAGCCTCTTCTCCGTAATATCTGAGGACGACTTGGTCTGCCAACCCGCAACACATACGCAAGACAATTTGTCTAGAAAGAGAAAGCAGTCACATTTGGCAACACTTCTTAATGCCCGATCTTCTTTTACAATGCCCTCAGAGCCAATGGAATCTGACGCCATACTCTACCCAGCTCATGGGATGAACTTGGATTATGCTAGGAGATTGCAGACATCTCATTCGACTATGGCCTCACTGGAATCCGCCATGCTGCGAAATGACTTTGCTAGGAGACAGCTCGCGTTTCGCGACTTGCAACGGCGAGAGTTTGCATCTCGCATGATGCAAAACAATGTGCAAAATCGATTGCATAATAATTTGCAAAATAACAAGGGTCCGCCACTGCCTGTTGTTGATCCAAAGCCTGAGCAACAACTAAAACTTCCTGGAAAATTGCCCTCGGAAGGTAAGAATGTGACTTTATCAGATCGTGACAAGCCTATGGAAGCCAAGGAAAATAAGAATGAACCACCCACCACTTCAATCGATGGCACCGGCTTTCCTTTACGACGGAAGAAAGAAGTGGAGGAGCCCATTAAAATTCCGCCTGAGGAAGCTTTGAAGATATTCCTTTCAGCGCACGGCGAGAAGGGAGAAACTTTACGAGAGGCAGTGCTCAAAGCCATAACTGATTCAGAAGGTTCTCTTGCTACTATCCACTCTTGGGATCGTTCGCAAGGTTTGCGGAAGTGTCACAGCCGGACAGTAGTGAAGACGAGAAGAAGTCGTGCTCAGCTCAAGGCTTTCTTGACGGGCGTAGAACCTCCAAAAGAGCCACATCATAATCGAAAGCGGCAAAAGAAGAGCAGTAGTAAGAAGATGGACGATGTTTTTGGACCACCGCGAGATCGCTGGTGAATGGACTTCTTATTCCATAGTTCACTTTCATCTCTGTTAACCAATTCTTTGGGCTGAAATGCAGTGAAATTATTTTACATTATCTTCATGAAATACACACATACGAAGCTTTCTAACAAATAACATGGTTCAGTCTAACGCACTATCATCGCTACGGGTTGTATTGGTCTGTATTGTGGTCAAAGAGGTACTTCACAGAAGCCACGAACTCTGCTGTAGCCACTTGCTTAGGCACCTTTGGAAATAACAATTCATCCACAAACTCTGCCATGTCATTGATCTCCTGTGAGTTGTACGACTCGTGTGCACAGGGATATGTGCGCACAGTGACATCAATTCCTTCTTTCATCAATCTTTGAGTGCCAAGTGCTTGTTGCATGAACAGTACCTTATTATCGTAAGCGCCATGTGCCCAGAGTAGTGGTGTCATCTCTGCGACATACCTATTCACTGGAAAGTTCCAACTATTTGGCAACCATCCTGAAAGACATATGCAGCCGGCAAATGGTTGACTTGAGATATCAAAGGAAGCAAATTGGATTAACAGTGTGTAAGATAAGATCACATGCATAAGCAAAGACATCATCTGTACAAGCCTTGGCATTATGAAGTCGACATTTTCAACTTGATCACTCACTGCTTTCTTTCTTTACGAAAGTATGATGCCAGCATAGCTACTGCACCTCCTTGAGCAAAGCCACCGACCACTATTCTCGATGCAGGAATACCTCGTTCTTGTTCAATTGACTTGACAGTATCTTCCAGCATACATACTGCGTTTAGTTGTCCAATAACATCATCCCTTGAAGTGGAGTCAACGGGAAAATCGAAGAGATCAAACCAGGCAGGGACTAGCTCACCACCATTCAACGTGATACCTTTGACGGGCGCTTGTGGAAATATATATTCAATCTTGTCGGTAGAGAGCCGAGGGCATATCGATGGCAGCATATGATCTAGTGCTGCCCAACCTCCATTTGCAGTGTCCCCCATGCCGTGAAGAAAGACGACGGCACCTCGATCATCGCCGCTGCTTGGAGGATTCCATCGATTGCCAGTATCATGTGACTGAAATGCAGACGCAAGACCGGAGGCAGCCAAGAGACATACCACCACTGGCAGCTTCATCATCGTCATCTAATAATATTAATCGCAATAACGTCAGATGTGGGCTTGCCAATTGAAAGAAGTCAATGAGTAGAGCTACCCGGCTTTCTGGGCTTACAATGATCGAATCAATGAGCAAATCGGAATCCCCTTTTTATCCACCCACCATGCCATCCACAAAGAGCATTGTTTTGGTGCGATGGCAAAGATGCTGTTGATGATGGAGTTCGATTTCTTCTTCAGCGATTTATCCAGCGATAGGCATCTGCTGCTGCGCAGGGTGTGATGTGGTATCATTATTTTATGGGGTGTGTTGATGAATCTGCGGCAAGAAAGCAGCAGGGGGCCGGCTCACAATCAACAATGTGCAAGAAGGCAGGAGGTAAATAATGCTTCTGTAAAATAATAATAATTAGGCAAAGTAATCTAAAGAACCCTTCTTCTTTGCAGCCACAACACTAATGGCCTCAATGAAGTCCTCGTGGACAATCTCTGCCCTCTCCAATCTCAGGGCCAACATACCAGCCTCCACACAAACAGCCTTGAGCTGAGCTCCATTGAAATCCTCACAACTTCTTGCCAGCTCCTCAAACACTACCTCTGACGAAACATTCATTTTCCTCGAGTGGATTCTCATAATCTTCGCTCTGGCATCTTCCGCGGGGTGTGGCAATTCAATCTTACGATCCAGCCGTCCAGACCTCAATAGTGCCGGATCCAGCACGTCAGGACGGTTAGTGGCAGCAATGACCTTGATCATATCATTCGAGTTAAATCCATCCAATTGACTCAACAATTCCAACATGGTACGTTGAACTTCACGATCACCAGATTGATCACCCCCAAAACGTTTGGTACCAATAGCATCCAACTCATCAATAAAGATAATCGCACCGCAGGATGTACCATCGGCAATTTTCTCCTTGGCAAGTTCGAATGCATCCCTAATCAACTTGGCTCCATCTCCAATAAACATTTGAACCAATTGAGGACCAGCCAATTTCAAAAACACCGCATTGGTCTGATTGGCACAGGCACGTGCCAACAACGTCTTACCTGTCCCGGGAGGACCGTGGAGAAGCACCCCCTTGGGTGGTTTGATACCAATCGTATCAAACATATCCTTATGCGTCATGGGCAACACAATAGCCTCGATAAGTTCCTGGATCTGCTTATCAGCACCACCAATATCCGAATATTCCTCAGTCGGACGTTCATCCACCTCCATAGCCTTGACACGAGAGTCAAATTCGGCAGGTAACTTTTCCAAAATCAGATACGAATCCTTATTCGTCCCCACCAAATCACTCGGTCGAAGTTCATCCGTATCCACCAAACCAGGCACCGGCAAATAAATAGTCTGCCTAGTCGAAGTCCGAATGACCGCACTCCTCGTCTTCCTATCGGCATTGACATCCGCCGCAGCTCCATCCTCCCCACCCCCCTCCTCCACATCCAATCCATCCTCGGCATCGGGCTCCAACACCTCCACAACATTGCCCACCAAATAGGGCAACTGTTTATTCAACTTGACCTTTTCGATATTTTCACGAATGCGTTCCCGCTGTGCCCGGCTTTCGTGTTGGATTCGTTGAATGTCACTGCGGAATATACGGACCTCGTTGTCGATGAGTTGGATGCGTTGACGGAGTTCGGCGATGGACATGGCGGCTGTTTCGTCGTCAATCATCATGTCGTCTTCTTCGGCTGCTGGGTCGTCGGATTTGGATTCTTCGGCACCCGCTGCTGCTGCGGATGATGATGAGGCGTTGTTGTTGGATCCGGCCTTGTCCGTTTCATTATTGTTGTCGTCGCCACCGCCACCGTTGGCAGCATCTCCGGCGTCTCCCCAGATATCGGCTCCTTCTAGATCGTCACTCATTTTATACTACAATTATTGCTATGCTGCTGCTGGACTGTTGTTGCGTTTATGACTGCTAATGCTTAGTGCTAATAGTCACGTATTGTGTAGCAATGATTTTGATCATCGTTCGAAAAGTTTCGACCAGTTTCGGAGATACTTAAATGTCAGCACATTTGATGACACATGTCATCTCGCTGTGTCACGTTCGGCGCTTCTCGAATCAAATCGAAAGATCTCATGAAATCGCTTGCAATGCATTGACAATCGAACAGTTCATCAATAAGTAATTGATCGTTGGGCTTTATCACATTGGCTGGCTACAATAATATACAACTAATTAATATACAACTTGCAACTATGTTTCGGAATATGTATGATACCGACGTGACGGTCTGGAGTCCAGAGGGTCGTCTGCTTCAGGTGCGAAATAAATACTGTTGCCTGTGTAGATGATACTTCGATGTATGCTCGCTTCTTTTATCATATCTCAAATATATTCACCACTAACAACAACCTCTCTTCCCATGTTGTCAATATCAATCATCAGGTCGAATACGCCATGGAATCAGTCAAACAAGGCTCCGCCTGCATCGCCCTCCGCTCCACCACCCACTCCGTCATCGGCGCACTCAAACGATCCGTCTCCGAACTCTCGGCTCATCAACAAAAAATACTCGAAATCGACGACCATCTCGGTATTGGAATTGCCGGCCTTACCGCCGATGCACGCACACTTGCCAAATGGATGAGGAATGAATGTCTCAATCATAAATATGTCTATGGTACCGCTCTCCCCAGTGGACGATTGGTGACTGATTTGGCCGATCGTCATCAGAGGACGACTCAGTCCTATGTCAGGCGTCCGTATGGGGTGGGGTTGCTTGTGGCCTCGTTTGATAAGAATGGACCGCATGTGTACCAGACGTGTCCTTCGGGGAATGTCTATGAGTGTTATGCGACTGCCATTGGGGCTAGGTCGCAGTCGGGACGGACCTATTTGGAGAAACATTGTGAGTCGTTTGAGGAATGTTCCAAGGATGACCTTATTATGCATGCGTTGAAGGCTCTTGTGGGGTGTGTTAGTGGTGATGGAGAGTTGACGAGGGAGAATGGAAGTGTGGCTATTGTGGGGAAGGATCAGAAGTTTACCTTGATTGAGGGGGAGGAGTTGCAGCCTTATTTGGATAGGCTGGAGTTAGAGGGGGGGAATAATGGGGGTAATGCTGAGGAAGAGGAGGATGATGATGGTGAGGCAGAGGAAATGGAAACGTAAAGAGGATACTTTTTTATTTATATAACGAGATGGAGATGATTTGATTATGGAAAACAACAACACACTGAAGGGCGTGCGTGGGGTTCATTATCCTACCAGCAGAATGCGGACAATGGACTGTCTGTTTGTTTAGGAACTAGTCTTCATTCTGCAGTGTGCAGATAACAACAAAATTAAACAGATTTTTCTTCACCAATGAAGCCTCTTTACATGCTGTTACAATAGCTTGCATTGCAAGTTGCAATTCTAGATAGAGCAAGGGTCAACAATGGGGAGTTTGGATATTGGGGACCCACTCTGCACTTCCAACTTATTATTGCCCTTTGCCATACAGCGATGGTGCAATGAAGTAGTGGTGCCGTAGAAAGGTCTCGATGATAGCTGGAGAGGGTACTTGTGGTAATGGTAGGCCTTCGCCGATGCTCTGCCACCGATAGCGTCCAATCTGTCGTCACCATCGTCAATCCAGCGCCTCATCCAAGTCTTCGGCTACTTTGCCATCAGTCGATCTGAGAAAGAGGAGGCAAAATCCATTTCTAAACAGTTCAAAATCCCAGCGTCGCACATCGGTTGCCATTAGCAGCTTATCCTTCAATGCTGGTGGAGATGATGAGACTGGTTTCAACACAACAACATTGGTTGCCGCGTGCAATGGAGGAGCAAAAGGACGGATACATTTGGCAACTATTGACGAAGGACCGATAGAAAGTGATGCGAGAGTTAGAATGAAGTATTCTTCAAAAGCAGAGGATGATAACAGCAGTCCATCGTTTGCAACGGTGTGTATTGCAAGCGCTTCAAAGCAAAACTAGTGCAGCTATATTGGCTCTTGATATGGAAGGAAAACTCTATGCTCATCATATTGAAATCAATGAGTCAACTGGATCAGATGATAATGATCATTTGTTTGACATGGAGCTTTGCGTCAATAATGAAGTTGACGATATCAAGCAAAAATCTTCCAAGAGGGGACGAAAGTCCAAGGCACCAACATCTATGCAAAGTAGACAAAGTGGACATCCATTCACCTCCATGAATACATTGACAGCAAGAATGGAATCGGCCACAGCGACTAATAGCAAATCGAATGTTTCAGAAAAAAGCTCACAGGAATCATCATGCTCTACACCTAAACAAAAAGGGCGGAAGAGGAAAGCAACGACTCCATCCAAAACAGACGAAGGAAGTCGTGCTGTGTATGCCGTTGCAGCAAGCCTCAACGAGTCTCTTTTGCTTCCATCACAATCTCCGCCAGTCATTATTCGGTTGTCTGTTGATAATGGGAATGAGTCAGATCATAAATCAATTCTAAGAGGAGTGACTTGGTCTAACATACCAGGTCTTGAACATGTCCACAGTCCAATGACATGCATAACGTTTGCTTCACGAGCTGCGTGTGGCAACCAGTTGCGGAGGACACTCGTGTCAATGATGAAATGTGATGAAGGTCAAGATCATGTTGAAACTAATATTGGTGATGTTGACGAAGGAATGGTTCTTATGGGGTTTCAGGATGGATCACTGTATGCTACTACAGTTATCGACGGAGAACCAGGTCGCGCTTCAAGAATGCTACAACTGAATAGCGGCGAGCCTATTCTTTCTCTACAGATTCTTCGGGATGAATCCACCGAGCCAAAACTCATGTGCGTCGGGGTTTTAGGGACGCTTGCAATAATCGACTCTGACAAAAATGGTGCAGTCAAAGTTGATGTGAAACGTCTGCCTTTTCATGGACGTTCGTGCTCACTTGCCTGCGTTGGGTACCACAAAAGTACGTCATATGGCAATGACTTATCACTGATCGTAACGAATGATAGGGGAAAGACTCATCTTTATCAGCTGTCAATTAAATGCGACGAATCCAATGATAGGCAGACAGAGCATCTTCAGCTTCGGAACGTCTTCCGTGTACCAACCTCCCATGGTCATGCATCTATTGGTACAAAGGCATTAGAGTTCGTTTGGTCTTCTTCAAGTGGCAAAGTCAGCCTCATACGGATAGCATCTGACCTGAAGATCAAACGTGCGACTCGGTCGAAGCATTCTTTACTAGCAACGCTGAGACAAAAAGGAAACTCGCAGTGCAGTCTGCTTCCAAATCGAAGAGCCAAAGTAACAAATGCAGTATCAAAATACGAGACAGTCACTCAAACGTTGAGAGCGGCAATTGACGCAAAACAAGAAAGCGTTGGCATTCATTCCTCCGTTGCTTCGCTAGAGTTTCAATCAAATCAGGCTACAAAAGAAGTTCGTGATGCCATACGCATCGTCTCCCTTTCATCAAGTACAGCGCCACCTCCAATTCAGTGCACAATAAATGCGTCCAAGGCACAAGGCTTCGACTTGGGAATGAAAAATGAAAAGGTGTATGCCTCGCCCTCTTGGTGCAATTCCAACCATACTATAACATCGCAAATGATACGTCCGGAGTCAATCGAAGATATGACTCCGCTCTGCTACCGTAGAACAAGAGATGGACTGGTGAAGGTTCTTCACGGCGGCTCGTCAGCATCTCTCAGCTGCCAAAACAACTCATCAATACAGGTTTCGATGTATGATTTTGCCCCTGTCTCTGTTTACGCATCCTTGTCTAAAATATTTACTGAAAACGGAAGTGCAAACAACAATGCTTGGGAGGAATCGGTCAGGTTGGATGCCAAGGTGGACATGTTGAATACCACAGGCCAGGCCAAGCGTGCGCACATGCAAGGAGCTGTTGTGCCATTCAAGCTGGGCGAAAAGTCTTCCGTCCCACTATCTGGTGATGTGTTCACGCCTTTTCTGAAATTTGCCAATATTGTCAGGGTAGAAGATGTCAGTGAGGATGTGAGAAACGCCGCCGTAAAAGAAGTCCAACAATTGGTGCAAGGGGCAGGTGGTAAGAAAGGTGTTCTTGCCAACATGTTGGAGGACACTATTTTTTACAGGCATTCCAACACTAGTGAAAAGGTGCATTGCTGTTCTAGTTCTGTGCTTCTTGCAAGCGCAAAGAATATTGAGCAGTACTATGCACATGATTCGCGTGTCAATACAGGCGTTGCTCCCATCGCCTTAGTTCTCAATTCACACAAATATACCGGTTTATGTGAGCTTGGCTTTGCATTTGGATCAATCTCCAACAATTCGAACGCGCTCATGTCACTGCTACCGTTGATGCGCCACTCCATTATCCGCTACTCGCAGCGAGAGAAGGATTTGCGGTTAGATGTGTTGAAAGATGAATGCTACAGCAGGCTCCTATCTGAGAAGCGGGCGGTGAAAATTGCCAAACACGTTGACAAGTGTGCAAGTGACCTTTTATCTCGTGTCGCATCTAATGATACCTGTCCAACTGCCTTGTTGACGAAATGTGTTTCATTGTATGAAATCATGCGTACTCTACAGTTCATTTATTGATTAAAAATACTCATAATTCAATAGCTCCTTCTTCATATAAAGCGCCTCGTTGCGTAGTGTTTATCGTTTCCTTTTCAGGCGCTCTTGTCGAACTTGTTTGAGACGAGGAGAGAGATCCTCCGGTTTAACTTGTAAAGTGATTTCAGTGTCGTCGCGTAAGACTTTGATGCTGAGATCCTGTCCTATTGTCGCTCTATCAAGAATTACATGGGCGGCATCGGCATTGAAGACACGCTTTCCATCTATTTCAAGAACAAAGTCAAATTTCTTTAGGCCGCCTTCTTTGGCAGGCGAGTTTTTGAATACCTTTTCAATCATGACACCGTCTCTCTCCGGTACTGCTGCTGGTGATAGTTTATTGATATATTTCGCAAGCGCTGGAGTCATTGTTGTCTGAAATGTGTGGAGAAAGCAAATGAGTCAAATTGAACAGGTGTCAACGCAAAGGTAGAGAGACATGACAATGCTTACCATATCTACACCAAGATATCCATGTGTAGGTGTGATTCCAATCGCTAGATCGTCCACAATTGCCAAAATTTTGTTAGTTGGGATCGCAAAACTCGTGCCTTCCATGTTTGCTCGAATGCATGTATTTATTCCCACAATGTTTCCACTCTCTACGTCAACCAAAGGACCACCACTGTTGCCTTGATTAATAGCTGCATCCGTTTGTATGTAGTCTAATACACCCATCTTGTCTGGGATGCCAACTGTGTTGGGACAACGCTTCAAGCCAGATATGATACCGATGGTGCATGTGTTATCTAGTCCACCAGGGCAACCAATTGCCGTTACGAATTGTCCAACTTCCAACTGATCACTGTCTCCCAATTGGGCCACGGGCAAATTGTCAATTGTTTGATCACTCTCAGGAACAATTTTGAGCACAGCTATGTCGACGATATCATCTGATCCTTGCAGCTCTGCCCTGAACCGTCGGCCATCCGTCAATGTAATGTAAATTCGATTGCTCCCATCAACAACGTGAGCATTGGTGAGAATATATCCTTCTTTATTCACAATCATTCCCGAACCTTGTCCAAAGTCAATATTTCTAGGACCAGAATTGCTCTCAGAAGGAGGTGGCGCTTCAGGTATACCGTCAAAGACATCTCCACGGTCTTCACCTTCTCCATTGTAGCCGTCGCCCTTGTCTGATTCCCTGCCATTCCCGTCTGTCGTTTCTTGGGCATCCAAGTCTGTCTCGGTTTCAACTCGCACAACAGCGGGGCCAACTTGTCTCACTGCTCGTGCAACCAACGTCATTCCTTGACTGCGGGTATTCATATCAGTAAAGTAGTTCTGTTTTGGTGTCGTTACAGTTTGAAACAGTGGCTTTGTCCGTGGACTTCTCTTCTTCGCTTGAGGAGGAGATGGTGCGGGCGGCACTGGAGCTTGTGTTGATGCCGACGGCGAGGGTGGAGAAGAGGATAACACTTTACCGAATCTGACCTCAAATGATCCATCCTCGTCCAAATCAACAAATTGATTCATGACATTACCTAAAAAGAACGTAATGACGAACAAAACCAGGGCATTCTTGGTCGTCTTTGCCATCATTATCAAACGCCTTTGTCGTCTTGCCCACTTTCTTTGCTTTGAACGGGTTGTTGTATCGATGTCTTTGGATTCTAATGATGTCAGCCAATTTTCATTCTCAATGGAATTCCGCCGAGATCGACGGTGACCTTGCTTTGTACTAGATTTGTTGGATACTGCTTCGGCTGTACGATTTGTAGTAGTAGTAGCTTCTTGCGCGTCTACAGCGGATTCTTCTAGGCTATCAATTTCGGTTGTATTGGATGCAGCTGCATCATCTCTGTCCATGATTGTTTCATCACTGGTTGAATTCATTTTGGGCAAAAGGAACGCCTTGCCCCCACGAAATAGAGCTTTTAGCATGCCCGATAGAGCTTGTCTAATCACTGGATCTGATTGAACATTGTCTTGAAAACTATTAATGCTAAGGTTAGCATCAGATTGCGGTCCACAATCTTCTACGTCGTCCACCCGACATTCAACATCAATTACATCAGTCAAGCTGTCCTCTTCATTTGTTATGTGTATTGGTTCGTCCACCGAGTTCGCTTCCTCTGTAGCACTAGTATTATATGCTGCAGCATCCAGTTGTATATTATCTGTCGCATTAGAATCTGTCGATGAATGCCACGATGGGAGGAGGAACCGTCCAATGTTTGCCCATCCGCTTGGAGCCAATTTATTGGACGTTGCATTTAATGCTGCAATGGTTGCGTTGGCATCTATGTTATTTGATTCGTTATCAAGGCTACCCGCTGATGCATATCGACGGGTTGAAATCTTTGAAGATGGCAATGGACGAAAGACTGTGTGTGTACCATGGCTACTATCTCTTCCTTGTCTACACAGATGACACGATGAAGATATTCGTGAACTCTGTATTGATAGAAAGGCTTGACAAACTGACGCTGCCAACAGAAACGACAAAAGCAAGAAGAAACAACAGAGGTTAATCCTTCTCCATGTTGTTCTCCTGTGGGCATGCGAGCTCATGGTTTGTATTGTTTGAACTGCTTCTGGTCTAAAGGCGCTACTTATTGTAACTACCATAGATCAGAACCCTTTCGCCTCTTCATTGTAACGCAGATGCCGATTTTTTTGAGTTGAATTGAAGTGAAAGATCTGGGATTGGGGCAAGTCCCCGTCCTATGCCATCCACCGAGGAAAAAGAGAGAGAGAGAGAGAGAGGCTGGAGGATTTTACTCCCACGCACCGCACTCATGGTACTTGCATGAGAGACTCTAGATGTTGTATTCTTTCCACCAAAATAGATAGTATGGTAACTAATAAAGAAGATGAAAATATTATAGATATAAGCTAAAGTCAACTCGATCGGATCTCATCCAAGATGATTCTGCATTCACACTCGCACTTTCCCTGTCTCCTTCATCACCATTGTCTTCTCCGTCCGATTCAAGATCTGCCATCAAATCATCCACATCCGTCTTGGTGGGAGCATCCTCTTCTACTGTCGTATTAACTTTGCCAACTTCGGAAGACATACTTCCCACTCGACGAATGTCAACTGCACTATCCCCTACAAAGTAACCACATGATGTCCATTCCATCATTTGTTTGCTTGTGTATGGTCCATGAATAGCCCCATCTTCATTGCCTCTGTACTCCCACATTACCTGCTCGTTGTCATGAGGTTTGTACGGGTTCAGATTGGGTTGTACTTTCTCCATTCGCAGCAGCAGCATCATTGATTTGCAGCGTCATCGAAATATCCACGCCGTTGTTTCTTTGCCTCTGGACTCTTGTCAGTATTATTATCGGTAGGTCTCTTTCTAGTTGATAATGATGGAAAGTGTGACTCCAACTTGAATCGATGAATCCAATCAGCTTTGGTTAAATCATATGCTTCTACTTCCCCTCCAAACAAGAGTGCATCTGCTAATTCAGTCAATTCCTCTACTACTTTGCGCGTTTCATCTATTTGTAACGAAGACATACTTTTCATTTCACCACCATCTGCGTTGGTAGAGTCATTGTCTGCTGTCTCTTTACTCTTTGATTTGCGTTTCCGCAATAGCTTGCTCTTCTTTAGCTTTTGTTCTTTGGATTGCATCTCGCGTAGTTGTGACCCATGTCTTGTCAATGCCTTCATTACTGTTTCGTTGTCACTTTGCAATAATGTTGCCAATCTTCGTCCAATATCTTCTGGAGAGGCATTTTCATCTATAAATTTGAACTTGTCCTTTTGCTTTGTATTATTATTTGTACTCGTCTTCTTGGTATCACTACTGGGATTCCATACCGCAGTAGAGTCCAAGCCGCCACCACCTCGTGCTTCTTCCTCATTCTCATCGTCATCATCTGCCTTAAATCCATCCAAACCATGCATCTTCTTCTCCATCTACCGGTTTTGTATTCTGACGAAATACATATGTGTCTCCATCAAAATATCCCATGCCACCTCTTGCTCTGCATTCATGTTGAAGGGTTCGACTGGACAAGCTGCGTTGCCCCCCGCGTTAGACTCATAGGTGTCTGGGTTGGCTCCGTGATCTGTAATTAGTGATAATGAAGGATGGTTATTGTCAATGGTGTGCTCATCATCGTCAGTAATGCCATCTCCATTCCCTGATGATGCACCTAATACAACATCTTCATTGCGTCGGACTCTCCCTCTTTTTCGTTTGGCCTCTTCAATTTCTAATGTGCTGAGAACTGGATCATCATCATTGTCCATATTATCAGGTTCAGTATCTCCACTTCTTCTGTGGTGGCGATTCATCATGGATAGTCCATCACCAGAGGCCATGATGGCATCTTGGACTTCATCACTGTCGTATTCATCACCCGCTGTGTTGTGAGAAGAAGGTGCAAGCCTACGAGAGGGCGGCACATCGTCATCATCCTCATTATTATCTCTGGCAGAAAACGTCACTCCCCGACCACCGAGAGGGTTGTTCTTTTGCTTTGTCGAGCGAAGGATGCCTCCGCCGCTGCTGTCTCCGCCGCTATTGCTCATTGTTCGAAGTTTACTTTTATGGTCAGTTTGCTTTGGTTGATTGCTAGACAAATGACAGCATAGATAATCTCGAATCTATCCAATGTCGCAAGTAATGTGTCACACTGTTTTCACCCAGCTCAACTCCGCACAAAAAACAACAATATCAAAAGCTCTCCGCTGCTCTGTGCTCCCAATACCCAATACTACCACGCTTCAAACTCTGTCTCTCCAGTGCATAACTCCACGCTCTTCTTCTTGACATCAGCTGTCCTGTCTTCTTCTCCGCTTGTCTATCTTTTTATATTAATAACATCAATTCAAGATGCCGCCACGTAAAGTAAAAAAGGTGATGACATTGTGAGTACAACCTTATGTTATGATATGTGTATGTGATATTCTATTGTTGTATACCTCCTGCATGTTGCTAACAACTTTATTCATCCTTTCGACAGGCCCATCAATGTCATCTTTGGACACTTGCAGAAAAAGAATCGAGTTAAGATCTGGTTATACGAAGACACACGAATGACAATTGAGGGACAAATTATTGGATTTGATGAATACATGAATTTTGTATTAGATGGGGCAACTGAAATAGATACCAAGTCGGGGAAAAGGACGGATGTGGGGAGAATTTTGCTCAAGGGGGATAGTATTACATTAATGCAAGAGGCGTAGGTTGGAGTAGAGCGAGGGCAGTTGAATAATACATGTCGATCCGATGCAGACCAACAATTGATTTAGGGATTTGGGGGAGAGTTAGTTGTATACGCATCTTGAACCAGATGGATTGAAGACGTGTGAGACTCGGGGATTAAGTGTGACGCAACAAATCAACACCTCGGCAAGTGCAATTGATAAAGAATACATAACAATCTAAATGATGAATCTGATGTGAATAAATGTTAGAATGCAATGAAAGCAAAGTGGGATTAATTTCTCCTATGATTATTTTACAGGTGGTTCGAATGATTAGCTGAATTCTGCTGGATTCCAATTGCAAGGCTTGCGGAGAAGACCATCGTTACCGTCCTCCTCTTCGTAAGAGTCGAAATTGCTCGAGTCCAAAGGATCCTTCACATCTGGCACAAACGGAGGCTCTAGCTCTCTATTTAGAAGTGATCCCCAATCAAAGCCCGAAAAACCACTTCTGCTTCATCACGCTTGAAGCTCCGCCCTTGGTTCTTCCTAAACGCTTCGATTGGTAAACCTTCAAGAGCTTCTTGACTATTTCTCCAAGACCCCTTGAAAAATGAGAGGGGATGGTGACATGTCCCGACAATATCTTTTCGTATACTTCCATTGGATCCTCTGCATAGAATGGAGGAGTTCCAGCTGCCATTTCGTAAATCAAGACTCCAAGGGCCCAGTAATCGACGGCCCAATCGTGACCTTCGTTCAATATCACTTCCGGCGCAAGATAATCGGGTGTACCACAGAGAGTCCAAGTCTTTCCGCCCTCAAGCTTCTTGGCAAGGCCAAAGTCCACAATCTTCAAGTATCCACGTTCATCCATGACGAGATTCTCTGGCTTGAGATCACGATAGGCAATCTTGCGAGAATGGATCTGGCAAAATGCAAGCATGACGGATGCAGCGTAGAATCGACTCCAGCTCTCAGAGAACTGTCCCTCCTGACGTAGTGTTCGGAATAATTCTCCACCCAGCAATACTTCCAACAAGAAGTAAATGTTGTGGTCGTCTTGCATTGCACAGTGAAATGTCAAGATGAATGGATGATTCAATTCACTCATAATGACCTTCTCATTGATCACGTGGTCTTGCAGTCCACTGTCTACAATGGCTCGCTTGGAGAGGCATTTAAGGGCATATGTTTGCGTAGGGTTCTCGCCCTTGGAAACTTTCTCTGACTTGACCTTGACAAGTTTGACTCGGCCAAATGCACCAATGCCAAGGGTGCGCTTAATGTCTAGATCACTCAATTCAAACCTGGTGGAAGAGGAGTGTTCGGTATCCATACTTTCCGCATCACTCTCCCCCCGGGTTGCAGCCGACGATGAAGAGGGACGCTGCTCGCCATTGTTGAGCAAGTCTTGCAAGTTGCCAAGCATTCTTACAAAGTCTTCTCGCGTCAGCGTTAGGCATTTTGCATCAGTGGAAGCAATGCAAGTGGCCTGGCGAACATCTTCGGACATGAGAGCCTTCTCTCCAAAGAATTGCCCACTCGTGAGGCGAGCAACAGGCTCAATGCCCTGCTCGGCAACAAACACATCCACCGTACCACTTTCGATAATGTAGAATGCATCGCCTTTTTCACCCTGACGAATAATCACATCATCCTTTGCAAAAGAATCAGATTGTGTGGCAAGGGCCATTGCATCGATATCGGATGATCTCAACACATCACCGAGGACAGTATCTCCTATCTTGACCTTGCGCAACGTATCAAGAATGATTTCCTCTCGCCTTTGTTTGTGTGATCCAGTGATGCCCTTGAAATCTCTCCTGTCAAGAAACCACAAGATGCAGTCAGATTTGGCACGAATCGTTGCCGCTCGTGGTGAACCATACATGAGAGCCAACTCTCCAAACGATGATCCAGACACGTACGGCACGCCAACCTGCACTTCTCTTGAGCTGCTACCATCGTCGCCTGCATCAATAGCGTTAGTTGTAACCATGACGTCGAGCTTTCCTTCCTCGACAACGTAAAACAAGTCCCCCTCATCGCCCTGCTTGATCACGACAGATTCCGCCGCAAAGTTCTTTGTGTCGAACGCATCAATGAGATCTTGTATCGCTTCCTCCGAACAAGTTCTGAATAGCATGTTTCGTTTGATTGAATGATAAATAAGGTTCCTAACCTGGTCGGACTTTGGGATGCTTGTCTTGACATAATCCTTATCACTCCCAGCACGATCTAAAACTGCAGCGCGAGCCTCCTTTACCCGCCTGATCGAGGAAGTAGTCGAGCAGGACTTGGTCGTGCTTGATGAAATTGTGCTAATGCGATGTTGAAGCTCCGCATTCTCTCTCGAGGCTTCCCTAGCTATCTGACGAAGTTTACGAATCTCCTCTTTGGCTTCTTCCAGCGACTAAGATATTCATTGACAGAAAGAGAATTGTTAGATGAGAGAATTCTGAGAGAATTGATTTGGAATCATTTTGGAGAACTCACTTTGATATCCTCGAGGGGCTTTAAGCTTGGTTCCTCCGATCCATCAGACGACATTACTAATGTATCCCGTTTCGGGGAGGAACAGGGCACCCCCATTTGTTTGGACGATTTCTGTTTCTTCAGGAACTTCATTGCCATTGCAAGAGGGAGCTCTGAGAGAGAGAAAGACTGAAGATTCGACTCAATTTTTGCAAATTTGGTTGGATTAAAACGGTTGGGCGGAATAAAAACGGTCTGGACAGGCAAAATCCCGCGCCACATCAAAAATAGAAGAGAAAAGAGCAGAGCATGATAATGAAGCTTGACGCACAGGCAACAGGCAAGAGGAGCCAAAGCTTCAGCGAAGAACCATTGAAGGTATCAGGAGATTATTGTGGAGGTGCTTCCAACTACACCTGCTGTCCGCAACCAAATATCTTATCAGCACTCTAGCGCAGCAGCAGCTAGGTCGGCCGCGTGTCATCTTTTATCGTTTCCTCTCTCGCTCCTCCGCAGCGTCAAGAAATGACGAGCAACAATAATTCCGACGATGCCTCTGTCGAGTCATCTGGTCCTTACGATCCATGCGATATTGACGAAGAAGTACTCGAATATATCAAAGCTAACGATCCTGACTGGGTAGCACTCTACGTTACGTTCAACGGCGACGCAAATCCAAACTTTCGATTTGACCCGCTATCCATTGATTGGAAGAGGGAAAATTCAGCCATATCGGAAAGTAGACATATCAAGTTCTTGGAAATACGCGATCTTCAGCAACAAACTGATGAGCATTATTTATACTGTGAAAGACATAAGGAGGACAGAGTTGAAAATGCAAAGGCATTCTACCGTTCTGTGGCTGCGAATAGATCACTAAAATATCTTGCCGTGGAGGGCAATATCACGTTTGGCTTGGAAATGAAGGATACAGTTGCCATCCTCAGACCATTTGTTCAGAGCAACAACAAACTTCGCTCGTTGCAACTAGGTCACTTCACAATGGATGCGAGGACAGCTCAGACACTTGCGTCTGCTCTCTCAAATTGCGCTGGATCGCTTAATAGCTTTGGGCTGAAGCGCTGCGACGGTCTCACGGGTAGAGCAATGGAGAAAATCATCAATGCAATGAAAGTACAGACGAACATTGCAGAGCTCCGTCTTGATGAAATTGATATCGATGATGACGTCGGTATCGTCTTGGGAGTTGCATTGACTACTCTTAGTCTAAAAAGTTTGTCTATACAAGGAGACTACGAAATGAGGTTTGGATCAATCTCCGAAGCTGGGATGGAGGCAATATGTGAGGGTCTTTCACAAAATTCTACCTTGGAGACGCTTGACTTCCGGCGTTTTCCTATAGGGGTGAATGGTGGGTTGTGTCTTGCTGCGGCTATTTCAAACAACTCAGCGCTAGCGCTCAAGGAGCTCGACCTTACCTGTGCAGTGCATTCTGCTCAATACTCACCATCTCCACTGGGCTGGGCTATATTCTTTGACTTCCTCAGCAATAGCCCGTTGCAAAATCTTCAACTTGGAGGCAACAACATAACGGATGATGTCATTCCAGACATGGTGGAATGTCTGAACTCCATGACGTCGCTTACACAGCTGAATCTCTGGAAATGCTCCGACGTCACTACTTCCGGTTGGTCTGATTTTTTTCGTCTGTTGAAAAACAACAAGAGCCTTCGGAAATGTCAAATGTACGTGAATTCTATTAGTAACATGAGTGTGGCTGAAGCTATGTCAAGCGCCCTTTGTGATGGAACAAGTGTCGAAAGCATTTTCAGCTCCAACCATACTCTCTCTAGTATCATTCCGTTGTCATTTATTAAGAACCCAGGCATTAAATTGCTTCTGAAAATGAATGAGAATGATGACAAAGTCGAAGTTGCGAGACAGAAGATAATCAAGTATTACTTTCTTGAGGAGAACAATCTACACGAGTTGGGTCGCATGGACTTGGGGTTGCTTCCTCGTGTGCTTGGATATGTTGACAAGTATGAGCCTACACGTCTTTATGAGCTTGTGCGTGCCATTCCATCGCTTATTCATAGCAACGAGGAGGTCATTGGTACAAAGAGGAAGAGAAAGAGGAGGGCCTGAACCAAAGATTCAAAAGAAAATGCCCCCATTTATCTTTTCTTGCCGTAAATGATTTTGATCTTGGAGATTATATCTAGAAAAGCAGCGACAGAATGAAAGTAACATCATTACGACAGCGTAAATTTACAATTATACCAGCAAAGGAAGCTCACGTAGAAGAATCGTGTACATTCCTTCTACGATTAACGCTGCTCAGATGCCGTGTCAAGAACCACCCAAGAGAAGCTCTGTCGTGGTCATTCTTTGTACCTCCACTCAACTAACTACCATCGTTCTAGACTTGACCATAACTATTGATTCTCATTTCATTGCTGCCCAAATCATATCGACATGAAAGTGGAATATTTTGCATCGTACCTGCTTGCCAACATCGATTATCTCATGAACAATTAGTGTGACCTGGGTGAAGGAGAATGGCACACAAAGATCGAAGATGAGAACTGAGGAGGTGGGGCAGACTATTAGCATATTGCTAAGAGAATGAACGTTGCTTATCGTATAACATATGTAATTAGAGTTCACTCTACTCTACTCAACCTGTCTAACGGTCAAACAGACTGTCCCTATTAGAGCATCGGCCCAACTTGACGTGTGACTCTGCAATCGAGGTTTGAAAGCGTTCCATATCACTGCCCAACACTTGATTGATCATGTTCGCATCATTACCAATCACACTTGCCAGTGAAAGAGCTTTGGAGTGCCAGAATCCAGGAGCGGCGAGAGACGTAGTGAGTACGTCCATGGTCACGTCATCGTCATTCGACCTATCACTCTCATCAAATGTGCTGAACAAAGCGAGGAGCATATCCTCGCTACCACTTCCGAACTGAATCAAAGTATCATAGACAACTTGTTCTAGCCATGATGCAGTCTTATCCAAGACTTCGTACAGCATAAAGACAACCTTTGGCAAAAAAGTGCTACGAATCGCATTCATCTCGTGAGAGCGAGACTGAGCCTCTTCCGTGTCTTCTTCACTCAAGGACACATTTTCATCAATGAGCCACCCACCGGAGAATGAGATAACTTCCATCAACGCATCCGAGGCACGAGTAGCTGCTTTCGCAATAATCTTGCATAGGCCACTTTTCTTCTGTCGAAAGGCATTCCTCTCCATCTTGTCCGCAATTCCCTTTTCAAACTCGTTTTGTGTGCCCCCGGCCATCTTACTCTTGGAACTATGAGATGGAGACGTGTTTGCTATGACATCTAGAAACTGCGCGTACATTGTATGAGCGTTGAGAAACATCTCAATCGAAATGTATTCCTTCCTCAAGTTTTGAGCCATAGGCAAAGAGATAGACATGGGTACGTTTCCATCATTTTGTTCGCATTGCATTACTGCCACATCGGCGAGATCATCTGGCAGCATCTTATCACACAAGATTTTACAAGCCAATAGGTTCGAGTCAGAAGGCTCTGTACCAACACCTTCGGTAAGCAGGAAAATTCTGAGTAGCAAGTTGGAACATACAAGAGCATCGGGCCAGTGTTCCGGATAGTAACATAGCCAATGAATAGATCTCATCTTTCGTGCGTCTGCTGAGTTTACACCAGCAGGTGCACCTTCTTCTCCTGGTGCATGTTGCCATGGAATGTCACTTATGATCATTTCACGCACTACATTTCGAAGGATGCAACAGTCCAAACCCTCTGGGAAGAAGTCACGTGCTTGCTGAAGTGTCATCTTGCGCTCTTGATCACTGTGGATGTTAATCAGGAAACTTGAGTAAGTTTCGAGGATGTTGTCAACTGATAGAAGGGAGCAGTATAGCGCCACATGAGACCACAGATCTCGTCGTGTTGACAAATAAGAGATGTACTTCAGGAGTAGCAACTCGCACAATGAGTCATCGTTGCCATCACTACCCACATCTTGAGGGAGAGAAAGTTGAGATGAAAAGTCGGGTAGCACCGAGTCAATATAGATCACCAAATGTGCAATAAAACGTAGGAAGCACGCTTCGTCCTCGTTTTGTGCAGCAATTGACAATGCAGCACATTCTTCAATGTACTCCTTAACTGCATTTTGACCAACCAGGAAGGATGACATTCCATTTCGAAATGGATCCCCACTGCCTTCACGGATTTCATCCAATGGAGATGAGTCCAACTGTTCGAGAGCGGCACCGAGGTCACCATCACATCCTTCAGGTGCAGTTTCATTGTTGTCAAATGCGTCAAACTCAGTCCCTACGTACGGAAAATGAGTTTGACTTTCCTCTGCCGCCTCGATTCTAGTATTATTGTGCGCCTTCAATACTTCATCTACAATGATACCCCGCTCTGCATGTAAGACCGCGTGAACTCCTGACTCCCACGTTTGGAAGACGGGATTGTTTAAGGCATTATGGACGTCATCAGAAAGTAAGCATAAAATGGCAGCTTCATACGCAATCGAAGAGTGAAGGCTCCTTGTATTCGCTTGTGGTGAATTTCCAACTTGTGTAACACGAGCCATTTGTTTTGATATTTCACGACATTGCTTCTTCCAGAGTGACCTAGTGGGATTGCCACTTCCATCGGAAGAAAGAGGCTCCCCTCCAATCCACGATGCTGCTCTCCATGCTTGACCACAGTCCGAGACCAATTTGAGAGCCTCATCGATACGTCCGGCCTGAAACAACATAAAACACGCGCGAAGTAAACGTGCATCATTGACTTCATCCTCTGATTCAAGAAAAGAAGACACATTTACTGGCGACGTCGAACGATCCCCAAAAATATGTTGAAGGGGAGCATCAAGATGAATTTTTCCTCGAGAAGTTTGACCTTTACGCTTCATTGCTTCCACAGTTGCTGGCCACATCGTGCGTCTACCAGGAGGTGGCAAGATGGGATCACTACTGTTTTTGTATTCATTTGCAATCTTCTCATCGAAATTACGCCCAAGACATGCTTCAATCCAACTCAACGCGGCATTCAATCGTTGTAACGGGAGACTTGTATTCCCATCCTCATCTTCCCCAAAACATGCCTCCAAAACCTCGGCAGGTGACATAGCTAACATGGTCGCAGGGTCGTTATTCAATGACAAATCAGGAGGACTTTCCCCATCAACACAATAAAATAGGGAGTCCGTTCCACCCTCACGCAGTGCTGTCATGAGATCCCAAAAGTTACCCTCATTTTTGGATGCCTCACACAATCCAGCTGCAGCAGCAGCAGCAGATCCCCCTCCTCTGCCTACTTTTCCACCATCTTGACTACCTCGAAGTAGACAAATCTCGGCAAGAGATGAAAGAAACTTCATTTCTGCCTCTTCCCCCGCCGCATTCGCCTCGGCAAGTTCCTCATTCTCTTCTTGCATCACATCATCATCACCATCCTCAACTTGCACCGCAGAATACGCTTTGGAAAGTCGTTCTCTACTCTGAAGAAATGTAAGCAGGGCATTGTGATACGGACCGTATGAATCCGAATCATCACCAAAGATAATATTATTATGCGCCGTGTTCATGCCATCATCATCATCGTTGTCGTTATCATTTTCATGCTCCATTGCATCGTCATCATTTTCCGCACGCAAGGGTGTCTGAACACCCACTGGCCCTTCACTATTATTGATCATTTTTTCTTCCGGAGAACGCAAGTTAGGATACCTACCAGTGGCATCTGCATCATCTTCGTCCATAAAGTGATCAGTTTCCTGTCCATCAGATACACAAAAGTTGCGGGGGTGTTCAACGAGTCATTATAGCGTGAAGCCGATGGTGATTTACGCCGGGGCGATGGAGATGCCTCTCCCCATAGACCCAGCTGTGCTTGGATGTCTTGGTATGCCTTGAGGCCGTAGTCGTCGTCGTTGGACGCCATGGTGGTATTGATTTTTGAGCGAGAGGATAGAGGATTCGGATTTTGATGTGTGCAGGGTGTGCATGTGGTGTACTACGAAACAATGGCAGCCGCACAATTCACAAGAAATGGATCATCTCCATGAACTTTTATCACACTACTATCTCTAATAAACGGCAATAGACATCAGTTACTACTCGGTCAAATCCATCAGCAGCCATGCCAAAGAACAAAGGAAAGAAACGTGCTCACAATGAGAGCGATGCCGTAGCAAACAAGCAGGAGGCGACCACAACATCATCGGCAGAGGCAGCACCCATCACTGCAGAAGGAGAGATGCCACAAAAGAAATTCTATCGAAGCCGTGCTCACTGCAATCCTCTTTCCTTCAATGAAGCATTCGATTATCCAACTCGTCCTGACTTGTTTGATTGGACAGAAGACCATTATCCGGAACATCCGACATTAGCACAAGATGATACGGAAATGTCCGGCTTTAACTCACAATCTGCCGCCATTCGCCCAGATGTTCTTGATGTAGGATGTGGTTTCGGAGGACTTACAATGGCGCTTTCTCACGCACTACCCAACAATACAATACTAGGTCTTGAAATCCGCGCAAAGGTTACCGAATATGTACGATTGCGCATTGTTGCCCAGCGGAAAGAACATCCTGGCCAGTATCAAAACTGTTCGGTAATGAGAACAAATGCCATGAAGTACTTGCCCAACTTCTTTCCCAAGGCAGCTCTTGAGAAAGCTCTTCTTTTGTTTCCCTGATCCGCATTTTAAGAGGAAGAATCATCCACGTAGGATTGTTTCGGAGCGGTTGTTATCGGAGTATGCATTCCTTCTTCAACCGGAAGTTGGTAGATTGTATTGCATTACGGATGTGAAAGATCTGCACGATTGGCATGTTGAAAAGTGTGATGCTCATCCATTGTTTGAGAGGTTGACAGAAGAAGAAATGGAGGCGGATCCATGTGTTACGTTGATGAAAACAGAGACTGAGGAGGGAAAGAAGGTCAAGAGAGAAGGTAGGTTTGGACATGATATGTACTATCAGGTGTACAAGCGTGTAGATGAGACGCTGGCTGCAAACAAAGAAAAGGTTGGACTAGGGTCAGTTACTGCCGCGAACTTTTTTGGAGAGGGTGAGTTTGGTGTCGAAGTTCAGTAGATAGTCAGTGGATATGCTTAGAAGAAGACAATTGATGCGAGAATGTGCAGGCAAACAACGACATTAAACGCATCTCTCTACCATCCATAACATAGTAGAAAGACAGCACCGCATCAACTATCGTCGCATTGTATATACTTCAGTTCTGCTTGGAAAAAGGGTAGAAGCGGCTAGCTTCAGTCACTTCATTCAGGCTCGCGTGCTTACATACTTATGTTGCCTACGCGTGCAATCACAACTGCACTTCTTGATCCAGACACAGAAGAAGAACGTTGCTTCCTTCGTTCCATGCTGTGTTCGGCTTGGAGTGGTTGGTTGTGGCGGATCCACATGACATTTAAAGTGTCAGTTTCCAGCGTGTCCTTCTCATTGGCTTCAGGTAAGACCACGTTCCTAGTTTTGGCGATTATCAATGGAGGAATTAGTATTAGTAAAACGTTAGCGAGAACTGCCGACACCTCACTTCTCCGCCGTGCCAAAAAAAAAACAGCACAAAGCACAAAATCGCCGGCTTCAAAAAAAAAGAAGCAATATGAATCTCAATGCAGAGAACAAAGGCTGCATAGCAGAGACAAACACAAACAAAAGACCCATGGAAAAGCGAAAGCATTCAGAGATAGGTACAGATGCAGCCGCGGTGTCGTCTGGGGCAATGAGTGGAGAGCAGAGCCCAGTGGCGCCAATGCACGAAGATGTGCATCAGCAGCCGCTTCTGAGCGGGATCGAGCCACTTAGTGAACCCCTCAAAGTCTGCTTGGACGATGACAGCTCAATAGAAGATGGAGACGAAGATATGTTTGATGACGATGCATTTTATTTTGGTGATGAAGACTTTGCTGCTCTGATGTCACATGAATCCATGAAGCGTCCGCGGCGATCGACAGCACCCGCTTCTGCAGCACTAGCAAGTCAAAGTTCACTACAATCTCCGCTTCATCATAGCGCCTCAATGTTTAACGAGCATCTTGGCATCGGCAGTGTTACTGCTTCATCGTCCGCAACGGCGCTGTCATCCACTGGTAAGTTCGCATAGATAGTTCCCATCACCGCCATGGAGGTGGTAAGATGCCAACACAGAAAAGTTGTCAAAAATGTACTTAATTCCTACGTTGAAATCACACCTCGTCGACGACATCAGCGTCAAAAAGGTGACACGCCAGCATTGCTGCACCTGGCAACGTCTGATTAAGGTTATCCCTAACCTGCCCCATAAGTTCTAGCCGGCGTGCTGTCGCATTGTCTCTGCCTTGACTACTTCTAACTAACATTGTTTTCCGCTCTTTCACAATTCATCCAGCGTCTCTTGGTAACTTAACAGCATCTTCATCACATGCAAGCTGCAACTCATCATTATCCAAGAAATCAAAATCAAAACGACGAGTATCCCTACACAATAGTGTTGCTGTTATGCCGATCCCATCGCGTACAGAGTACTCCAATTCAGCCAAGGAGCGACTATGGAGCTCTGCGAATGATCTTTACCGAAACGCTGTCCGTAACAGCATTGAATTTGCTTCAGAAGGTTGGAACTGGAGAACTGTTGCAGATGATGACCAAATGGTACAGTCGCCTTCGGGCGAGCGAATCCATCCTATACACTTTCATAATGCACCTACCACTGATCAAGAAAAGGGAGATATCGAGTGTGAAAATGATCTAATGGAATCCGAGCCAGTGGCTGCTTGATGCCATGTAGCTTGTCAAAGAAGTATGTCACATTGTTCTGTTCTCTCTATTATGTACAATTTAATTTAATTTGGATGTATACTGATAAGCTTTGTGTTTTGATATTTGTGACCTATTTTCTTATCAAAGAAGCGAGCAAACAACTATTAATCTATCAGGACAGGCAGCAACTCTCTAAATGGACAAGATCCATCTGAGACACATTAACTATATGTATTAAGTCGAAGCAGCAGCAAAGTACTAATTGAAAACACCACTCGGGAGAGTAGTGAACTCGTAGATGTCGACATACGTTTCATCACCACCATCTGTAGGTAGCTGATGGTAATATCGGACCAGCAGGTCTTGAGATCTACGTTGTTTTGATTGGTGCTGCCCGTATTCAACACGAAGGCGTAAAGTTCGACATTGCCTACACCCAGAACGGCATTGGAGTTAGCAGCGAGGTATTCCTTGATGGTAGTCGATTCAGCGCATCCATTGCTATCGCCGCTGCTATGGCTGGCTGAATTGCCTTTTTGTTTATCTTGATCAACGAGAAGTGTACCCGAGTCCTCATCAGTGGGAACAAGGAAGTCAAAACGGCAATCGTAGTAAGCAGTTGATGTCTCACCAGTACGCATGTAGATGTTGAGGTAACCTTGATTACTGTTGGATGAGGTCGATGGGCTCACAACATCATATCCCACCTTGAACTGGAAAGAGAAGTTGATGCGATGGAAACATTTTTAGCAGTGGTATGACATAAGTGAGCAATCAAATCGTGGAAGACATACCTCCGTGAATTTGTCAAGTCGCATATTTTTGTACTTTGGCTCCCATAGCTGAAACCTGGTTCGACTATCAAGTTCTGTTCCGTCAATAACGCCACATACTGAGCCTTCTTCAAAGACGAATGCGCCATTAGCAGCATCATGATTGAACCACCAGTTTCCAACAACGACTGGGCCTGCTTCTGGAGAGCTGAGGCAATCCCACCATCCTTCGGCATCACCTGAAGTAAGGAGCGGGTCGCACTGGGTGTTCGTACCGAATCCAGTAGGTCCTTCGATAGGGCTAGGGTTCCCTGCAGCAGTGATGATTGTAGTGAAGGTACAGCTACACTCCCAGTCGCTTAGAGCGTCTTCGAGCCTGATACATCCTTTGGAAGGACTGTGCAGAGGTGAGAGTATAAAGCAAAAGTGTTTTGTAAGTTGATGACAGGATGAATGCTTGCAGGTGCGAAACGACACATTCAGTGCCATACTCACTCGCTGTCGCGGCAACCTGATTTGTTAGGGTCCTGTTCATTCTATTAGTTGAGTTTCAGTCCCATTCGTTGCCTCTAGAAATTGCAGGCGTCATTATATGGCTTGATATTATGGCTTGGAGGCATTAGGCTCAGAGCTGCTGCCACGATGGTTTTAGGTTTTAGCAAGAGCCTGACAGAGCAAGTCGAAAGTAGCCTACTTGATCCGTAAAAACAAACGAATAGATGCATAGTAGCCAAAGCAATAAAGAATGATTTCATGTTAAAACGAGATACAAAATGCGTATCATGATGAAGGCCCGCATACCGCATACTCGTCTTCTTCCTTAGTCATCTTCATCTCTTATTGTCATTAAGTAGTTTCAGTTGTGAACTTCCCCTGCAGCTTTTCCCATGTAGGTCAATGTTAAGCTTCTGTGTTGCGTTGCACTAGGCTTGCCTTCCTCCGCCATACCACTCCTATAGCATCACCTACGACGCTACCTACCGGTTGTCTCTCCCTCTCTTCACTCCATAAAATCGAACCGACGTAACACGCCATCAGACTACGTATCCATACTTAAACCGAAAGCAATGGCAACAAATAATAACGTTGCTCCACCCAGCGACAGCGCTGCTGATGGGAAATTTGATGATTTAATCTCTCTTGTCATGAGACGAAGCCGCGGCGAAGTTGGAAATGATGACATTGAAGATGCTATAAATTCCATCATCGGTGCCCCAGCGGCTGCTTCTCGAAAGGTGAAAAGGAATGATACCATCATTCCCGATGAAGGGAATTATGATGACGATGATGAAAGTGACAGTGCTGAGCCACCACAGAAGAAACGTGCTGCGTTGGAAACGACAGAGTACCTTCCTTCTGCTAAAGAAACAAAAAAGATCTAAAAAAATTGGAGGAGATCCCCTTTGGAAAAATGGGTGAACGAATGATAGTTACGTTTGGAGATGGGACTCAGCCACAATTGGATGTGATATCATCAGCTCTGCTGGGAACGAGGTCCTGTCTCCAGCGTGCAATTCTAGACGCGAGAGCTTTGCACCGAAGCATGAAAGAACGATGGCATCAAGCAAGAGCTGCAGCAATGATGCACGATAGTTGTAGTGTGAAGGAAAATATGAAGAAGACAACTGGAGCGACGGCAACATCGACGGGTGATAGTGAGTTATCTTTTCGAGCTCTGGGTGGCCTTGATCCACTACGGTTCGATACACCCTGCGGGTTCGGCATTGAACAATTACAAACGTTATTCCCAGAAGAGATGAGTGCCTATCAGCGATGGAAAAAGATGCACAAAGCCTACGTTGAAAATTCGGCAGATGACATAAAACAACCCAAAGTATTGAATGATGATGAAGATGCGAATAATAATAACAAAGATGACACAGAAGAGGATGGGGGTGATGGCACTATCGATTACGGTGGCAGATTGACTCTGCGTCTAGCAAACTTTGATGCAAGAACAACCGAGATGGGCGATGACTCTTACCTAAAATTTGCTGACTATCGGAGAGGTTCATTTTTGTCCAAAAACACGGGAGCTGCCACAGCTGACGTAAAGGAATGGAAAGAGAACAAGCAAGCATCAAAAAAGAAAGGGCGACAACGCACAAACTGGCAAAATCTACACCATTCTTGTGTATTTTTCTTGCATTGGGTTGGGTTTGATCAAAGATCGGCGTTATCCCCGCCTAATGAAGAGACGACTCAAGTGCTGGGGTTTCTCGCTTATGACTTCTTTGGGAAGATTGTAGAAAAGGCAGTTTCGCTGCGTTTGGAATCTACTTCTAGTAAGGGTAAAGCAAGGACACTGTTTGGTTCTGAAGAGCCCATTCTTGAGCTGACGGGAGGTGATCAGTTGGTGGTAGACGACATCGAACGTTCTTTGGCCGAAGTAAAAATGAATTCCTTGTACAGTTCTACAGATGTCGACCTTGGAAACTCATCGAAAATTGCCCAGCTCTATTTCGGACCTGGTTTTGAAGACCGCTTGGAATTAGAGCTTGATGAGATATTTGGTCCAAAAAAGAAGAAATTGAGTGCACAAGAATTGGAGAGACGCAAGGATGAAGAAACCTTATTTTCTGGCATCGCTGCGCCTCCAACTATACTTTCCAACATCAATGATGTCCTCCTCCAGAATAATGATGAGGATGATGAGTTGAAGGATGAGGGACTTTGATCATCATAACATGAGATACCATTCACAAATTTTCGAGCATGCATTGCACATTCAGAGTGTAGGCCCGACTCCATTGGAGCGAGATGAAAGCCCAATATAATAGATTACTTTATTGTCCATTTGACTGCAAATACAGAATAATGAAAACACTGTTCATATCTTCTCTAGCACTCTTAAAAGATTCCCACGGCAGTTGTCACAGCAAAAATTAAGAATAAACTTCCGCCAATGATGCCAATAACCTTTTCTGAGACATACTTTGATATGTAAGCACCTCCGATCACAGCAATTCCGGTAGCAACACCGTGAGCGGCAATCCCACCAGCAGCAACACTGACAGGGTTCTGAGCGGCTGAAAGAGCAATCGTTGCAAGGAAGGAACGGTCTCCAAATTCAGCGGCGAATACGAGCGCAAAGATGCTTGCAATTTGTGCACCAGCTGAGGCGTTCATGATGGCATCATTGCCCTCAACAGTTTCCTCTGCCTCCTCGAATTCTTCGTCCATTGCACTCTTCTCTCCATCATTATCTTCAAATGCTTCTGACAAGATTTTGATTCCAAAGTAAGTAAATGCAAGAACAGCTGCTACATCATCCAAAGGAATGCCATTTGCAATTCCTGCGGGTACTGCGTGGAATACCTGTCCAATAATCACCGAAATAACAGTCATCACGGCAAGAGCTCCCAATGAACCAACAAACGAAATGAAGCGAGATAATTTTGCTGCCAAAAGAGCGGCTACAAAGAATGTTTTGTCCCCAATTTCACTCAAAAAGACCAAACTGAATGCCTGGTAAAATCCAGAATCTGTCAAACTATCAATCCAAGCAGAAGCTGATGCGGATGCACCTCCAGCAATGGAGCTAATATCAGCAACAGCAATTGCATTCGACACAGTTGGTAATGCAAATGCTGCAATTGTCATCATTGCCACTGATGGTGCAACAATGGCGATGGCATTGCGCATGTGTGAAGTCTCCCTAACCTGTATTCCATCATCGATAATTACTTCGGGATGGTGTACCTCATCGTCAATTACATTGTCATTAAATTGAATAGATTTTGCAGCAAGTGGCCCCCTGATAGATGGTGCTGACGCTCTTGTTGCGGTTAAAGGCGAGCTGCAATATGTGGAGGTTTACATGTTAGATTCTTTAACATGATCATATAATAAAATGTAATTATTTCACAGCCACTTTGCAATTTCATCTGATATTCTTTCATAACTTACCCAACAAATCCATTTGCAACTTGGACACAGATTCCAGCAGAAACTAATCCTAATACCTTGAACGTCTTCATTTTAGAATTAAGAGTGATGTATGATAAAATTAAATACTGTAGATAACACCACCCAGCAGAGAGATACGGCTATCAATAATATGCGTTATGGGATTGGGACTCATTGACTCATTGAAAAGGTAACAGGTAACCGAATGAAAAGACACGAAACTTTTGCACCGCTGAATGAGTCACTCTGGCTCTCCACGGGGAAGCAAGGCGGAAAGTGTGTGACATGAGCAGACTCACTTTCATGACAGCATAGGTAATGTGCCGTTACAAGTTGACACCACTGACGTCGACGGACAACAAACCGCACTGCCAAGAAGTGCCTTGAAGTGCCAAACACCCACGGAGAAGACGTCATTGTTGTTGCTGTTGATATCAATACCCACGTTGGCGAGGTTATAAAATACTACCTATTGCAAACAATCATGAACTTTGCAAAGTATGCCCTAGCTGCGGCGCTATGCGCTGCATCCTCTACTGCATTCATGTAAGTGTTTGCCACAGAGTTGCATATCTTGTGTATTGAAGCGGATTGATACCATGCAATTGCATTCTGTTGGATTGTCCTCAGTCGAAGTTGGTGTTATTTTCGCAATAATTGCTCTGCTGTTCAAAAAGTACTTTGCTGACCAAGCATCTTTGCATATTCATCTGATTCTTTCACCTACAGCACACCAAAGAATGCTCGTGTCAGCCGATACAACGCCGGGCAACAAGTTCCTTCGCGTGTCATGGCCGCAACTTTGGATACACCGACGGTAAGAACAACTGCATTATCGTCCATTAAATAGCGATTGTGGCAAATTCTAACATATGTTATGTTCTCTTTTCTTTCTAATGATTTTATAGACTGAAGCTGATGCTGGTCCAAGTGTTATGCGTCCCCCTATCGACTTCGTGTGGAGTGATGTTGCAAGTCAGGTGAGGAATATGCATCTATCAACCACTTTTTGCAATTTCATTGAGAATAATGCTCTAAACTGTTTGCGTGTTCTCTTCATATAGCTCGTTGAAAAGTTTGGATACTCCCAAGCCGAGGTGGACATGTACGATGGTGAAGTAGACAACAACAAAGACAACCTTATTAAAATTTACAAAGCACTCCAAATGGCTCGTGGATTTGAGAATGCATGTAATCAACAATACATGCAAGGAAAAATTAGGGGATTCATGCATCTTGATAACGGCCAGGAAGCTATCCCTGGTCTTGTCGACTATGCTATCAAAAATGGTGATAAGAAATACTCTTACTACCGTGAGCACACTCATGCCATTGCTAGTGGTGTCGATCCTGGTGCAGTCATGGCAGAGCTTTTCATGAAGGAAACTGGTACCTGTAAGGGTGCTGGTGGGTCAATGCACATTTTTGACAAGTCCACCTACTTCCAGGGTGGATGGGCACTTGTCTCTGAACAACTTCCATATGCTGCTGGTGCCGCCAAGAGTATTTTAATGGATCGTGCATTGGGTATCTCTGATAATGAAAGTTTTGAAAAGCAAGATGTAGCCCCACCTGCTGATGATGATCGTATTTCTATCGTATTCGTTGGAGAGGGTGGTGCACAAAATGGACGTACAGCAGAACTTCTCAACTCTGCTGCGAAGGATAATCTTCCCATTCTTCTCCTTGTTATTGACAATGGACGTGCTATTAACACTTACACTAGTGATGTTGCCACAAATGGAAGTGTATTCGACCAAGGAAAGCACTACGGCGTACCTGGATTGCAAGTTGACGGGTATGATGCTGCTGATGTTGCCAAGGGAGGAAAGGCCGTTATTGACTACATAAGAAGTGGAAAGGGACCTGCCATTCTTCAAGTGCACACTTACCGTTTCAATGGTCACTCTCCTGCTGACCCTGAACATGAGCGCGGACGTAAGGACGAGAAGGCATGGGCACGAGCTGAGCAGGATCCTATCAAGAAATTCGAGGACAAGTACACTGCCAACGGTGTATTCACTGAAGATGAATTGAAAGAATTCAAGAAGGAAATTTTGGCTGAAGTCAAGGCAGCTGTCAAGTTTGCCGATGAATCTGACATGCCACCTGTGGAACTTGCAAAGGAACTCGAGTACCCTGATGCCCCCGACACCGACTACAACTTGAAGCCAGCCCCTGCATTTGCTGATGCTGTCAACGCACGAACCATCTCTCCCGAGCAGATGGAAACGGTCCAAGCTCACATTGCTGGTCTACGTGAGAAGGCCATTGCAGGAGACATTTCAATCGGAGATGCTATCAACCTTGCCATTCACGAAGAGATGCTTCGCGATCCTACAACTACCATCCATGCAGAGGATCTTCAAGCTGGATCATCGTACGATATCCCCAAGCTTACCCAGCAGACTTACGGAAAGACCCGTGCTGCTGACGAGATCATTGATGAGGGCCACTTTATTGGAAAGGCTCTTGGAGAGGGTATGAACGGCTACCGACCAATTGTTGAGCTCATGAATACCAACTTCGGTATCTTCGGAATGGCTGAAATCAGTTCTGCTGGTAACACTTACGCAACCACAGGTGGTCAGTTTGACATGCCCATGACCATCGTTGGAGCTGGAGGTACCGCACCCAACCAGGCTCTAGGAGCTGAGCACAGTCAGCCTTTCCACGCTTACGTTATGGGAATTCCTGGATTGAAGATTTGCTCTGCTGCTTCGCCCGATGCCGCCTACGGTATTACAAAGAGTATGATCCGTGACAATGGACCATGCTTCCTTTTCGCTCCAGTGAAGATGATGAAGGAGGCCAAGGGAACACTTGATCTTGACGTGTGCGCTCCTTTGAATAAGTCTGCTCTTCTTCACGAGGCGTCCGCTGAGTCTGTAGCTGCTGGAAATGCCGTGACTGTGCTCACCTACCTCCATGGTGTAAAGGAGGCTCAGATGGTTATTGATGAGATCCAGGAAGAAGGATTCGACATTGATCTTATTGAGTTGAGAAGTTTGAAGCCACTTGACATGGACTCAATCCGCAAGAGTCTTGAGCGCACAAACAAGGTTGCTATTCTTGATGAAAGTACAAAATCTGGAGGAATTGGTGCTACTGTCAGTGCCAGAATATCCGAGGAGTGCTTCGACCTTCTTGATGCACCTGTGAAGCGTCTGTGTATGGACGACGCTCCTGTACCATATGCTTCTACGATGGAAGTTGCTGTTGTTAAGAGAGGAAGTGATCTTGTCCAAGGAGTATTTGATTTGGCAACAGGTCAATACTAAAGGGGATCTTCATAGTTGTCTGTAGGTAAGGATGATGACGTTGAAGGTATATACTTAATCTGAACATATATTTAAAGCTAAATGTATTTCATTGTAGCAAGAACATCATTAGCTATATGCGAACGCATCCATGATCAGTGGATCAAGCACCTCTTGCGCAAGTGCCAAGTCATGTGGTGAATACTCGCTCTGCGGGTCAACACTTCCATATCGTATCCAAGAATCGATCAACCCATTTCTATGACTCTGAGGGCCATGGCCGAAGCCAGCTTTTGCGCTACGAACAACGTAGTGGAAAGTACCGTTCGCGACATCTTTATCATCTGCTCTGTGTCCAAGAGTGCCTCCTGCACATTTGCAAACCGCCTCTGTGACTTCTTGTGGGAAGAAAATGATGTCTTCAAATCGAATAATGAGGCGAGGAAAAGGAGCAGTTGTGTTTCTTTCATTACCATCATCTTTGGTGGAGTTACTGTAGAAGTAGTCACCATACCAATCATTGAACAGATGTCCTAAAGATTTATGATGAGTTTGTCCTGGTCCAAACTTCACATTTACTTCATTCCACTGATTGTTTCCTTTCTTTAACTTTGGACACGTCTTTGAATTGGATCGTCCTTCCCAAGATGCAGTGTACGGATTTCGACACATGCTCTTCATCCATCCATATGGATTACGCACCAGGACAATTGGCAATACCTCATCGACACTATATTTTGGATTCTTGGAAGTTGAGTATGTTCTTCTGTATCTTGCAGGTGTATGCTTACCCCAGCGTGTCTGCCATTCATTTCCGTGACCTCGCTTGGCATTCCCATTGAATTTTGCGACACGATGTGGGTTTTGGCAGTTGTATTCGAGTAGCACAGATAATAAATTGGTGCCTGTATTAAATAAACCAGCAGGCGCAATTCTACGCTGGGATGGACTGTCTGAAGTTATTTTCTGAAACGTTTCGCACGTCTCCAGTCCGTGGATGATAGGAGCAGTTCTATGAATGTTGTTTGTGACTGCATCCCAATGAGGGACAGAGTTCCAATATGATGCATATAGTTGCGTGACGTTTCTTGTTATAAGCATTTGCCACAATCTTTCCTTGCCTTGCAAAGTACCATCTGATGTGCTAGGAGTGATCAATCTCTCCTCATCCTGAAGCAGTGATGTGTTGTCTTTTGCACCTCGATCTGCAGATTGCGTATCCTTGTTGCCATCGTGTCTAATTTGCTTACTTCCTCCATGCAACCGTGGCGGATCATCCAACTCTGACAACTTTGATAGCCTCGCCACCAGAGAAAATTGAATGGTTACCAGTGTTAGGAAAAGCAGGACAGCCAGCAATTTAACCAGTCTACTCGATGAAGATCGTCGAACAGATGAAGAACTGCTGGTAGTTAGAAGAGCCATTCTGCAACAGCTGCATCAGTTCTTGATTCTGCATTGCAATGCTGCCTCCAGTTGTGTCCAAAGCGAGGGCGGAGGGCGAAAAAAGATTCGATCACGGTCACGTTTCAGTAACGTGATTATAAATGACAAGTGACGATTAGAAATCTCTAATAGTGGGAGGTATGATGATGGAGCGGATCCAGACGTGATGAGGATAAATCTCACCATTTTCATTTCATTTCGAGGCGCCGCAGCCGACATATCCGACATTATTTTAAGACACGATACTACAGCAAACAGCAACAGATAATAATACGATGGCAACCACTGATAAATACGATCGTCAGCTCCGCCTCTGGGGGGCATCTGGCCAAAGAGCCCTCGGTAACACAATGGTTGTCCTCTTGGGGTCATCTGCATGTGGCACAGAGACACTAAAAAATCTAGTTCTTCCTGGCGTCGGATCATTTCTGGTTGTCGATGACGGTGATGAAGCCTCTTCCTCCGAGGCGGCTGCTGCTGCTGCTCAGGGGGTGCAAAAGTGTCCCGAATTAGATTCCTCAATGCTGCAGTTTGGAGAGCAGTCGTCTAATTTTTTCCTGCCAGCGCCCTCGAAAGTAGCCACCGGAGGGGACGACGGGAACAACAATAAAAAGCTCAGCAAGGCGGCCATATCCTGTGCTCTTCTATCGGAGCTCAATCCCGATGTCCTTGGATTTCATTATACAGTGCCATCGCTTGAGGGCTTAGATTACAGTGCCCTGCTTGAAAAAATAAAGCAGGGCCCTCCCTCGGACGGATCATCATCATCGGCCACAACAACAACAACATTGCCCCAAAAGATACTCGTCATTGCAGCCGATCAACCATCCACTGTAACTCTCCCCCTTTCATACGAATGCCATAATCGATCCATACCTCTCCTAGTCGTCCGTTCCTACGGTTTATTGGGATATGCTCGCATCCAAACTGCAACTCCCTACCATTGCATCACGGAAGCAAAAAAATCCAACCGTATCCCTGACTTGAGACTGTCAGCGTGGCCACTGTTTGAGGGATTGAAAAATGTTGCATCCACTGTCAGTAATCTTGATGAGATGGATGACACGAAAGATCATTCGCATGTTCCATTCGTCATCGTTTTACTGCAGGCATTGGACAAGTGGCGGGGGACTGTCTCTGCTCCGTTCAATCCTGACCCGGCGGTACGACCACGTTATCCGGAGTCATTCCAAGAGAAGGAAGACTTCCGAAAATTGGTGAAAGGCATGTCAAAGAACTTGAATAATGAAATCAATTTTGAAGAGGCGGTTAGAGAGGCGCATTTGACGTGGGTTGATGGACGTGTTTCGGATGAGGTCAAGGAGGTATTGGATAGAGTTGATGAGAAGGAGTTTTTTGCGTCAGCTGTCAAGTCTGAGATGGATGTTGAGGGATCGGCAACATCGAGTGTTCCAGCTCATGTGTTGCAATTTCAGCTGCTGGCTTTGGCACTGAAACGATTTTTGAAGCAGAATGATGACTATCCACCGCTTGAAGGGAAGATTCCTGACATGACGTCGGACACTGCCCGTTTTGTCGCGCTTCAGGAGGCCTATCAGAAGCAAGCGGAACAGGATAGAGCAACGATTTGTCAGATTGCTAAAGCTTTGTTGGATGAATGCAAGCAAGCTTCAAATGGATGTGATCTCCACGTCAGCATTCCGTCTGATGACGAGATTGTTACATTCTGCAAGAATTCTAGGTACCTACGCATCCTCGAAACTCGTCCACTCTTTGCTGAGTACAAGGTGCAAGATCCAGCCAGCCCTACACTTTCCATTCTCAAACCAACCTCATTTGAAAACATCCCCAACTTTGACACCATCCAGGCAGATGCACGTGATGATCTCCAATCTGCCATGTTTGACCCATACGAAACGGATCCTATTCAAACACCACTTCTTTGGTGGATCGCTCTCCGTGCTTGCGATGCCTTCTATGACCGTCATGAGCACTATCCTGGAAAGCACGAACAGGAGTTGGCATTGGAATCTGACGCAAACGAAGTTTACAAATTCATGACGCAGATCGCGACCAACTTGGGTTTGAGTGAGTGCGACTTTATCAAGGAGCATTTGCTGGATAGTTCCAAGGGGAAAGATTTGGCACGAGAAGTAGTCCGCTATGATGAAGCAGAGATTCATAATATTGCGGCGGTTGTAGGAGGTGTCGCTAGTCAGGAGGCAGTAAAGTTGATTACAGGACAGTATGTGCCCTTTGATGACACGTACGTATACAATGGCATCGCTTCAACAGCAGGAGTCTACAGATTCTAAGACATAGTTCATAAACAGTAATACAAGCATTCTATGAAAAATGGAGAACAGAGAGTAAAGCATATTAGAAAAGTTTCATCAACACAAAAGCAACAAAGAATAAAATATGACCAGACTATTGAAGCAACTTGACAAACACAATCAACGAAACCACATCATGGAAACAAAGTTGAAGAAACGAAGAAACTTGCAAAGCCCCATAATATGTTAAATAAACAGAAACAACATATACTCTCTAAAAAACAATGAAAGTGGCATGCAGACAATGAGAACACAAACACAAGCAAACACATTAATAAAAAGTTGGCCAAAACCAAATTGGACCTCATCAGGTCACCTACGACGATGCACTTTCCATGTAACTTATGTGTAGATGCTTTTTACACCATCATGCATTGATACTTTTTGTTTCGTATATGATTTTGTTTCACGCGGACGCGACTTGCAAGACTCAATTGCACCACATCATCTGGACTTATGAGCCCTATCTCAGCTTTCATAATATTATTTGTACATCTTTATGTCGGGTTGATGTCATTGTCTACGGTTACAGTTTTTAAAGCTTTGCACCTTTCAAAATTCTCTACTCTCATCTACAACCTTTTGATTTGATTTAGATGCTCTTCCTTTTTATACAGTTCACGTATGTCGTTTTATACTTGGATGATGAGGTTTTTAAATGTTTAACTGTATCAAGTCTATCACTAATATCTACCTACACTTGTTGCTCCGGCGTCAACAATAGTTTGATATGCTGATGTAAACGATGAAAAGAAAGCCGCTTTATTCTTTGCAAACTTTGTCACGTACTTTCTCAGTTCGTCAACCACCAAGTCTACATCCGTGGGAATAAAGGCAACTTCGCCTAATTTCACCTTCCTATCATTCCATTTAATGAGCTTCTTGAAATAAGTATTAGAGAATCCATCTGGATCTTCACTAACGAATGGCATTAGCACAGGAGCTGCTTCTAGACATTCCCGAGTAAGCGTTTTTAGACAACTTTTGGGCATGCCCAGCAATGTGACGTGCCTGCCAAGATCGTGCGCACCACACAGTGCGACAAACTGCTCATCTGATAATCCCAATGCCCCAAAATAAAGGCGGAGTCCATCCGAGTCTAAACCAGCACTAGGGAGTGTTGTATCTACAAGTGATCTGTCAGTATCGCTATGTAATGTTCTTATGCGCTTCTTCGAATCAGCTTCTGTTGCATCCCTCCTTCCAAGACGAATACGGATTGACGGACCACCAGCAAATTCAACCGCCTCTGCGCCCGCTAAAGCTATACAATCAGCAAGCGATACTCCGTCCATGTTTGAATAAATTTCTTCTACTGCTTGTAAGGTCGTGATATACCTCTATTCTCATTCCAATCTAACTCATATTTTATAGACCCATTAGGGCCTCCTACGAACACTGAATTATCTAGATCATCACTTAGTTGCTCTCTAGTTGCCCCGTCGTGGAATGCAAGTCGAAGCAGTGGCCCTGCTAATGTAGGATCTGTTTGAAGAATCGAACTTGTAGCTTGCCTGACGACACGTGACGAGGCCATCAGTTGCCTCCGATCAACATCGATGTTGGGATTCGTGCTTCCTAGATTCGCTACGCCGACAGTCGACGACGAAATAACAACATGAATGAAGGACACCCGAGATAGCAATACTGAAACAATCATGGTGACCAGCTATGTAATCTCATGGTTCATAATTATTGTACTCCTACGTGATAATGACATGTCCTCTGCGTCAACGTCAAGATGGTGGCAACATGATGGAGAGCCCGGACACTATGACGTCATCATGTCTGAGAAGAACAGACACGCACTTGCTGTCATTTTCCTCCGGCATCAGTCAAGATCAGTCAGCGCGCGAGAGCGACATCAACAACAACACACACCACCAACAACTAACTCATACTGCAACAGAAAGCAAACTGCAACTTCAGTACCCATTCATCAACAAACAACAGGCGCGAGATGACTTCAAGAACAGCGCTAGTCGCCGCGATAGTGGCAGCATCATCGATGCAAATATGTAGCGGATTCACGCAGACTCCGCCGTCGACTACTTGCAAGCCCAAATTCCTTGCGGCACCTTCTTCAACTCGACCTGCGACATTACTGCATAGTACAAAATTTGACCAGGAGGTAAATGATATGTTCAACATGTACGATGCCGATGGAAATGGTCAGATTGACAAAGAGGAATTCCGTGCAGTTGTAAAGAAGATGAAGAGCAGCTCACGTCGTCGGGAGGTCATTAGTGTGGCAGCTGCAACCTTTGGATCGCTGGTAAGTCACTCATCGAGTTGCTCTTTTATCACTTCGCTCAAATACTCACAATGATATAGTTCGTGGCATATGGAAGCAACACTTTTCAATTCGCACAGAAGAATTTGAGGCAAGGATATATCGAGGAGGCTGCAGAGGCTGCCCAAAAGGAGCTATTTCCAACTGCGATGCTTTCAGCTGATATGGATAAAGCCGTTTCAAAGGTATTGTTTCAAAGAGGTTTCACACCAGAAAATACTTTGCTTGGGCACAGCGTTTGTAGTGACGAAGTCAACAATCGGAAAGAGCAGCTGATTCCTCTAATGACCAACCGATGGGGAGAAGGATTCACGCTAGGTGGTTTAGGCGGCCTTCCCTTTGCCGGCAAGAGTGGATTTGGGGCATACCTACACCACGTTCCCGATAGTGGGAAACTTCTTGTCATATTCAGTCCTCACGTCGGAATCGACGAGATTGGCCGAGTTGGATCATTACAGCGAGATGGTCAAGCAAAGACTTCATCAGCATGTGGAGCTGCAATTGGAGCTTACAAGGAACTGCAAAAGACGAAGAAGACTGCAAGCGATCCTTTACTCGTTTTTGAAGCAGACAATCCAAGGGAGTTTGATCCTCAGCTAAAGCAAATTGTTAACTTGTTGGCACCACGTTTGAAGGGGATTGAAAACAGCTCGGATTCGATTGCATTCGTGACATATCAAATGTACGGCGTGGTTCGTGAACTAATCACTGCTTGCATCACAGAAACACCTGATCTATTTGATTTCGCATCAGAAGTAGCAGTTGTAGGTGGCATCATGATTAACAGACGCAAGGTTCGTACTTTCATGATTACGCCTGCAATTTACTATACTTCTTTTTATTATATATGTGACTCACATTCAAATTGTACAATTTCTCGTTAGGGAGGAGATTTCTTTCAACCATTATCTTTTGAGACTTCGAAGAAGGGCGAGAAACCGATCGATTTGTTCGAAGAAGCCTTTGGTACACGGCCAAATTTGATACCTGTGCTCGGTTCTCAAGAAGCAATGACACGCGCATCTTTGTATTGATTTGGGTTCATAACAACCTTTAATCGGACGATTCATCTTCATAGTACTCTTTCTCTTCACGAACATATTGTTCCTTTTTGTAAACCTTCTGTCTGCTTGGTTGCTCGTCATCGGATGAAAGTGGCATTTGTTTCTTCTTCTTCTTCGTTTGATAGTACTTCTCTGAGGCATCATTACTATTGTTGTATTTCTTCTTTTTGTAATCACTTGGCTTCTTTTGTTGATGTGATTCAACCTCGTCGCTCGATGTAATTGGCATAACTTTCTTCGAAGTTCGATAATACTTCCCTCCAGAGGAGCCTTCATTATTGTATTTTGACTTTTCACCATCCATACGCTTTCCATTAGTCTCATCAAATTCTTTCCGCTTTTGAAGTCTTTCGTCGTATAATCTTTCTGCTCTCTTCATCATCTTTTCCCTACGTTGCCGTTTCTTTCGTTCAATGTAGTCCATGTTCCTTCCAGTTTCCTCTTCCATGACCTCATTACGAATCCTTTCTACTTTGTCTGGAAGGCTTTGTTTTACTTTCACGGCAGCCTTGTCAATTTCATCTCTGAGGTCTTCCACCACAACCTTTTCGGCTTCTGCAACATCTTCCTTGATCTATGATTTGGAACAGAATTGATGTCAATAAGTGTCACATGTGTATACCTCATTCAACGTTGACATAGAAATTGAATGACTCACCTTATTTGCATCCATATCCGATTTTCTGTCTTCATTTATCACCTGATCGATTTCTACAAGAGGACGGTTGAGACGATGAAGATAACGTGAATTGAGAACAGGAGAAAGAGTTGATCAAATGAAGCCAACAAAACAAACCTTACCTTCCACTTTCTCTTCAGCAATAACATCAGCTTTATCCCGAAAGTCCTTCTTCACATCTGCTTCCAATCTATCAGCTATCTTCTTTGCAATAAGATCGAGTTGTTCATCAGACAATTGGATATCAGCCGATGTCTCATCTTCCGACTCGTTTAAATCATCAATGAAGTCAGAGGATGCATCTTCTGTATCTCCAAATACTCGCCCAAAATAGAGCTTCACATTATCTTCAATGTTTCTGACAGCAGATACAAGCATTGAATCGTTAATTTCTATCTCCTCTTCCTCCGCTTCGTCAACGTCAGCCAAGACAGTATCAATTTCTTCATCGAGGTCCTCCTCGCTACCCTCACTGTCTTCATCATCATATGATGATGGCACTGCTTCGTTATCATTAAATTTTTCAGCACCGTAGGCGCCTGGAGCGCTCACTTCTAACTGCTCATATTTTTCATGGAGATCAATCTTACGGTTGATTGAGGATTGCTTCTGAACTACTTCTGCAGGTGCAATTTCTGCTTTGTTCCGTAACTTCATTTCACGCTTCTTCTTTTTGACTGCGCTAACATCTTCACCTTCTGCCGCAGAGAACACGAGGAACGCAACGAACACAAGGATCCAGAAGGAACTCTTTTTCAAGATGCTAGTAAAAGGCAGCGGAATTGAAAATAATGAGAAGACATACCTCATACACAAGATGTGTTCAATATCATTACGCGTGCCACTCACCTCGCTCCGACATTACTTTCTGCATATGCCTCAGCTACACGTCTCTGCGGCTGCGCCAGTGGGCGAGTCTCCTCATCAGCCTGAATGTTCTCCATGGTCATTACTGCTGTCATAAACAAACTCGATGGCCTTGCTTCCGTCAGTTAGTTGCTGATTTTGAGAAGTGTGCCGCGACATGTGCTGTCATATTCTCACAAAAATAGCATTGACTCTTTTATTGTTGTGAGAACACTTGAATGATGTTGTATTGTGAGCAATCACAACGCTGCCAAGGAATGCTCGCAACTATATAAAAGTAACGGCGAAGAGGATGTGGAACTTATCATCATTAGCCCAGAAGGCAAAAGACGCCGCTGCGCAAATTGAGCATCAGATTAATGACTCCATCGGTGCGATTATACCAGAAGAAGATGAGAACGCAACAGCAGCGAACCCGGATAATCAAGAAGAAACTGATGGCTATTTGAATGTGGAGGAAGAATGCGTCTCTTTTGCAGAAAGAGATGAGGAGACACAGCAGCAACACGGTGATGATGATGATGATGATGCCGTCACACAAACAAAAGCTATGCGGCCGCGTGTTGAGAGCGCTCCGAGCACAGGGGAAATTTCGTTTGTGGATCTGAAGAGTGCTCTTCCGGAGTCATTTGATGGAAATTCTGCCGCTGTGGAAGAAGCACTAGGGAGGATAGCTTTCCTGGAGCAGATGGTGAAGTCGCTGGAGGAACAATTGACGACAGCAAAAGAAGAGTCAGAGAAATACTATTCTTCCAACCTTGAATTAATGGAGCAAGTAAGAGAGCTGAAAGAGGAGAATAAATTGCTCAAAGACAATTCTTTGAGGAAAGAGAAAGAGTGAGCCTTGAAGATGTATCTAGGCAGTGCATAATATTAATGATGGCAGCGTGTATGTTCGGTTTTGTGGAATGATGAGTTGAATGCTTTTTCAAAAAGACATCTGTAGTGTTAAAACAACTCTAAAACCGATTGTAATTGACCATCAGTTATGTCTCATTTAGAATACCAAGATTATCATACTTCTAAACAAGAAACCACAGCGTACAAAAGTCAAGACGTTTGAGACTGACATTATTATTACTATTTTAAACATCCTCTTCTTCGTCTTGAAGTGGCAATGATAGCTCCGATGGTTCTTCGAGTAAAGTTGATGGGTGAGATGAAGCAGCCTTCTCTTCCAAGAGGGAATCAAGCTGTTGTCGGTAAAGGAACCGAACATCTGCGATGTCATCTTGCAGCCCCTTGATCTCCATATCTTTCAATTTGATTTCCATCGTCAGCTCACTTACTTTCTCTTCAAAAAGAGGGAGCTTCTCAACGGCTTGCCTTGCCTCACCCAGTTCGGTAACTAGGCTCTCTCTTGTTTCTTCGGATGATTCCAGCTGCTTCCTTAATGTTTGAAGCTCTACCTTAGCACCCTTGAGGCCCTGGGAAAGTTGTTCCATCGCCGCAAAGCTCCCTACTCCACTCTGAGCCTGGTTCATTACTTCCGCGTCATCATCGTCTTGTTCATCTTCTTCTTCACTGTCAAAACCAGCCAATGCATCATGCAAAATCGCGGCCTGATCTTGCGAAGCTCTCAATTTCTTGTTCCTTTGAGGAGACATCACCTCACTTACTCGACCACCTTGCGAAAATGTGGTTTCTTCTACACTCTTGGCCAGATCATCAAGTTGTTTTTCCAGATTAGATCGTTTCTGTCGCTCTGATTCCAAGTCATCCTCCAATGTTTCAATCTGCTCTCGATATCTCTCTTCGCTATCTACAACAGTTTTCATCATGTCATTACGTGCCTTGGCCACGCCTTCGGATGCCTGACGCTCGACCTTTACCCACTCCTCCTTCATTCTCTTGCCCTCATCTTCCAATTCCTCTAATTTTGATTCAAGAGATTCAATGGTGGCTGCAAGCTCATCAATTGTTTCTTGCGATGAAACGAGTTCGGCCTCCTTCTCTTTCAATAAGCGCTGGGAGCGCTTGTCATTAGCACGCAAGTCATTTCTCTCCTTGGTAAGTTTCTCTAGCTGAATCACATGGTCTTCAATTTCAGAGCGCAATTTGGCTTCCATTTCACTCCATGCCGAAGATCTTGACCGGCTCTGTCGCTCGGCGCTTTCAAGCTGACGAAGTAGCGGCGCAGTGCTCTGTTGAACGTCCATACTAAGATCTTCTGCTCGACGTACCGCATCCTGCCAACGCTTTCTCAGCTCTGATACTTCATGTCTTAATGCATCTTCTCGGACGTTTGCCTCTCGCTCACTCGTTCGTAACTTGCTTTCCAAATCACTCAACATCTCATCTCTCTCCTTGCGAAGTTTATTCGATTCTCCCTCCAGCTCCATCGCTGCCCCTGACTTAGCATCTTCAACTTCCTTCTTGAGAGACTTGTTCTCTTCTTTGAGTTCTTTCACCTGCTGCTCTAGCCCCAAGTTAGATGATCTTTGCTTCTCTGACTCTTCTTTTGTTGCTACGAGGTCAGACTCAAGCTTCTTCGAATGGCTTTCTCCCTTTCGAGCTGAGGTCAAGTCATCCTTTAGACTCTTCACTTCCTTCTCAAGCGATTCCACCTTGGTCAACGCCTGCTCCTTTGCCCCCTTTTCTGAATCCAACTTTTCATGCAAATCCCTCGCTTGACCCTTTGCATTCCTCACAGATTGCTCCATATCACGCTGTTTACGTGCCAATTGTTCCCCTTCGGCACGCAACGCATTAATAATGTCCGATTGCTCTTGATTACTCCCACCAGCAGCGTCAGCTCGTCGCACGGCATCGGTTAATTTAGTTTGCATCTCCTCTACACGTTCCTTTGCACGAAGGATACGTTTTTTGGCCTCGTCTTTGGTCTCAGTAATGACTTGACGCAGTTTGGCAGTTTCTGCTTCACTTTGGAGAGTCAGTGAAGTGATTTGGTCCGATTTGGAGGCTAATTGCTCTTCACGTTGCATTAGTTGAGATTCCAAAGATGCAATCGTTTCCAAAAATTGTTGCTTTTCGGCATCATCCATTGATACCACTTGTATCATTTCATTTTGTGGTTTAATTTTTGCTTCAGCCTCTACTGTCGTTGTTTCATTACTTTGATCTTGTATCTGATCATCTCCTTCGTCAATGTGTGCCTCGTGAGTTATGTCTTCCTCTTCATTGACAGGTAAACTATCATGATCCAGGTGTTCAGGATGTTCTGGTTGATCTACTACTTCATGATGCTCTTCCTCAGAATTGTCGCTACTAGAACGATCAATGGCCTCATCATCATGTGCGAAGCAACATCTTGGTCATGATAATTTGTAGATGCCTCCATGTCTGTGTGAAATAACTCATTGGGTTCTTCCTTTTGTACATCAACATCTTCTAATTCTTCTTCATCATCATCGTAAATATCATCGCCTCCTTCATCATCCCATCCATCCCCCCCAAAGTCAACTTCTTCTTCATCTTCTCGCTCCATAAATTGCTCTGCCTCATCTTCCTCGACTTTGTCCTCAACAAAGTCTGTTTCCTCTTCCAGGACACCAACTTTATCATCAATGTCCAGTGTAGGCGATACTACAGTATCAGTTGATTCTATTAAAGTCGATCCAGCCGATACACCACCATCATTATCATGATTGTCCGAGAAAAAGTCATCATCCTCATTCAAATACGAGTCATCGTGAATGTTATCGCTCTCTTGCTGACCTCCTCCTCCTGCCGTTAGGGAGGACGCCGATGTCCCGCCACCTGCACCACCACCGCTGATGCCTTCTAGACCGACGGAATTGTCCAGCTGAGCTTCAATGCGGGCTGCTGCCTCTTGTGCCTTGGCGGCTAGGGCTTGTAGATTCCACATGGACATGGTTTTTATGCAATGCTGCTGTCGCTGTGAAATCTTTCTGATTATAATGACGCTACATTTATTGCCTATAGTTATGTTTCTGTCAGCTTGCATTCTGCACATAACTTGTGTCACCATGGTGGCAGCTTTGACACTTTCACTTCTCACAACATTCCAAATCACAAACATAACGACCATGAGCAAATCACCCTCCCTCCGCCGCATCAAGGCAGACATTCGCGAGCTATCCATAGACCCCTCAGACCAATACTATGCCGCTCCTCTCGAAACCGACATGTTCGAATGGCACTTCACCATCCGTGGCCCAGCAGACTCGGAGTTTGCCGGTGGAGTGTATCACGGAAAGATTCTACTCCCTCCCGAATACCCTTTCAAGCCCCCAAATATTGTATTCTGTACGCCCAGTGGACGCTTTGAGACGAATGTCAAAGTGTGTTTGTCATTCTCGGCGCATCATCCGGAATTATGGCAGCCGGCTTGGGGTATCCGCTTGATACTTGAGGCGATTATTAGTTTTTTGCCCACACCTGCAGATGGAGCGATTGGGGCATTAGATTGGACCAAGGAGGAACGAGCCAAGTTGGCAAAGGAGAGTGTCAAGTTCCATTGTCCGGTTTGTTGTGCTGCGGGACAATCTTGTGCGGAACTCTTGCCGGATATAACGCCAGCCGCTGATGAAAAGAGTGATGAAGTAGGTAACGACAAGAAGAAGAAGAGTAAATTCCAAGAGGAGATTGAAAAGCTGAAAATGTTACAGGGGATGCATCATGCCAAAGAGGAGGAAGAAGAGGATGATGTGGCAGATAGTGGTGGAGAGAATAAAGAGGAAGCAAAGGAGACAGAGCAAGGTGGTAGTAGTAGTAGTATTGATGAAACCTCGCAATTACTACCAAGTCTTGTTACAGAAGATGGTGCCGACAATACTTGCGCTTCCGAGAGTCAGGAGACAAAGCCAAAGCCTACTGAGGAAGCAAATGATAATGCCAAACCTGCTCCACTGCCGGATCAGAATCCACCTGATCAAAGCTCTAGTGAGCCAAGTGATGTGAATCCTACACTTGAACAATCTACTCCTGATAACGCAACAGAATCACCGACTACAACTCATGTTACGGGTGTAGCAGCAGCATCAGAGACAGCTGCTGGCAATCAGACGAACGTTGCTGTTGCTCCCCCGGCCATTAACAATCAGGGGAATATCCCCGCTGCTTCTCCACAGCATAGCATACTTGTGACCGAACCCTTTCTCAATGGAATGATTTTAGCATTTTCGGTCACATTAACGTATCTCCTGACACAAGCGTATTATCTCCTGGAAGAGTTGAACGTGCTAAATACCGTCAATAAATAGCTTAGTGACTTTGCCGTATTTAGCAGAACGAGTTGCGATCATAGGATGGAGTGCACATCATCTCTTCTGCTACCTTCTTTTAACATACAACACTGATATAAAATTTGTTTTACTGAATGTAATTAGTTTGTCTATGCAAAGATGAAGCCTTTTGGCTTTTTGCGATGAAGGGAAACGACTACACATCGTCTCCCCAATATTTCTTCTTCTTTTCATCCTCCTTCGTTTCCTGCAAGGGAAATTCTTCTAGAAAGGCACTGATCTTGCCAGAAGCCTTTTTGGCAAGAATTTTGGTAGCGTCAAATTCACACAGAGGTTTTGGTTGAGCGGCTAGCAAGATGTTCTCCTCGGGCAGCCCTTCCTCACGTAATTCTTCTTTTTTGGGAGCGTTCATTGCAAAGTCTACAATCATTTGTCGGTATGCTTTGAAAGTAGGATTAGAGACTCTTTCAAAGTCACCGTCAGGCAACATTAGAGAATCAATCAAATCTTCGCATGTCTGTACTTGCTCCTCAGAACCAGTGAATGGATCCATATCGCGATTCTGGAAGTGCTGAACGTCATCAGCAAATGGCAACTGAAGGAACTGCAGGTGACGTCCACCATCAGAAGCCATGGGGAAGAGCGCTCCGATAATGGGTGCACCACCATTTTTAGTCTTCACGAGACGGCAAAAGCCCACCTTTCCCATCTCATCCATTGCTTGTGCAAGTGCCGCTACTGCAGAACGAGATTTGTTTGACTCTTTCCCACCTACGACACAATAGGCAGGCCCCATCAATAAACCGCTGTCTACAACATCATCCCTGCCAAGGTAACCGATCATTTCAATGCTGCGATTAGTGTCTCCAGCAAATGCAGCATTGATTCCAGCAAGGTCCATCTTGCCTACTGGAATGAGATCGCATCCATATCGATAGGCATCGACTCGCATGTCCAACGGTACCTCATTTTCGATACCAGCTTCGAGTTGTTCTGCCTCAAAATGTCGAGTCAGCGTCCCAGTATCATGTGTCATTAGTTCTCCAGCACCATCACGGAGAGCATCGCCACTATCAGGGTCAAATTGAATTGCCCCCTTTTTGAGAGAGGGCAGATTGCACTGCTCTGTCATCTTTGCCAATCTTACTGCAACGGTGAGATTTGGAGCAATGTGGAAATCTGTCTCATATCTCTGGGCATTCTTCCTTCCAGCCTTGCTGGGCATTTTCCTTTGCAAGGTATCTTCAATGTCGGCACCATTCGTTGCAAGCACACAGCCACCTGTTTCTTTCGCAATGGACATTAGAAGCATTTGATTCTCACGCTTGACACGGGCTCTGATATCACTTTCCATTTTTAGGTCTTCCATATCTTCATTATCAACATCTCCCTCCTCTTTGATACTGCTGTCAGATTCCTCTGCAGTTGGTGCATCGTTTGACGTGATTTTATCTGGTTGATCAAGGTCATTATCTTCGTCTTCTTGTTTCATTCCTGCATCATCGCTGCTTTTGGCAATAGAGCTAAAGTCTTTTTCATCATCAAAGCCAATCCCCACTACAATCACCTCGCATTCCATTTTGTTCAGTCCATCCAACACAGCTTGAAGTTGGCTCCCATCCACAGACACCTTGTGCTCCGCATCGGTGAACAACACAATTTTTCGCTTAAACTTCTTTCCATTAGTTCGCTGATAAAGTGCGTCTGCAGCCACGATGAGTCCATCACATAAATCACCCTGCATAACATCAGCATTGGATTCATCACTAGTGGAACAAACATGAGAGATTGCTCGGAGTGTCTGCGGCGTAATTCGATTGAGATCAAACTCAATAAGATTTGGAAAATGAACCTCGTCGTCGAGATCGACATGCACCTTCTTCCCTCTGGCAACCTTTCTAAAATAATACCCAAGAGCATTTTCATCATCAATGCCATCCATCACCGCCATGTGATGATGAGTCAGTCCCGTCTTTAGGACTATGCACCCGCACTCATGCGTTTTACTGCGCCAGGATTGGTCTGCGATGGCATTGATTACCGCCCTCTTTGCTTGGGATAGTCGTGTAGACTCGCTGTCTTTGGGATATGGCGAATTCATCGATGGAAAGGTGTCCAAAATGAACACCACAGCTTCCTTGCCGGCCATGATTGTGTAATACTACTTGCTACAGTCGATCTCCAAAATGTTACGCCCTCTCTCATCAGCTCATTGCAACGGTTGCACGGGTTCTGGATTTTTTTTGCCTATGACTTGTGACCGAGAAGGGGGCAAAATTCAGGGTTTTACGGATACACGAGTCAAGAGTAGAGGTCGCATCTCGCATCCAATCGTAGATACGATGACAGCGTATGTTGTATCAGGGCAATAAGCAAACGACCTGCCATTAATGTAACATTCTTAATCTCTAAACATTAATCTAAGCAAAGAAGATGATAAACATCATGATAAAAAGAACAACAATCCCCAACACCTTCATAGCCAAAGCTCGATTTGTCTGTAAATTCTGTAACGTGTCCGTCAAAGTGGCCAAACTCAAATTCAAGTTGGAATTGGCATCTTCCACATTATCCTCCACTCGTTGCACCATATCCCGATGTTCGTTCACCATGACTGCCAATTTGTTGAATATTGTTCCAAGTTCCACAATGTTGGATTCCACTTGAGACATGGCGTCGGCACGTTGTCGTAAATAATCTTGATCGGGAATGAGCTGCATTTGACTTTGTGTTCCCATGTTGGATTCCATTTGTTGAATTTCCATTGGGGTCATGGGGGCGTGAGATTGATTCGAATCGGGATAGTAGGAGGATGCACCACCTGAGAAGGTTGGCATGGATCCACCACCGCCTGCGTCAAATGGTGCAGAGCTAGAATGACGCAATCGAAGTCCATCAGATTGACCGCCACCATATGCACCACCGAGTCCATGTGGACGAGGGAGCTGTGAACTACTCTCCCCAGCAGGGAGACCACCCATCTCATCTTGATGCCGCTGTGCCATTGACATCATGCCACTAGTCAAGTCTAATCCCATTGATGTGTTATTCAATCCTCGTCCTCCTCCCAACCCACCAGACATTCCCCCCATATCTCCAAACGATGATGTACGTTGATCTCCACCATACACGGCGGGTTTGTTCATGAGTGATACCAATTCTTCATCCCCCCCTCCATTCTGTCCATCCAATCCACCCCCATCCCCACCAAACACTCGTCTCTTTCGTTGATTTGCATCTTTCATCCCATCACTCCTTTCCTCCAAAACAGCCTTGAAACCACTAGTTGTCCTCACAAAGTCTTCTTTCAGCTGACCAACCAAATTACTCGCTTCCATTCCAGCCTGTGAATTCTTCCCCAGTCGTCTCTTCGACCGTTCCAAAACTACACTAGCCTCCTCTAACCTAGAATGCAGCCCCTCAATATTCGATTTGATGCGAAGTACAAGAACATCGGCACGTTCATTGGCCGATTCATCTGCAAACATTCGTGTGCCCCCCGCACCCGTCTTGACGAGGCGGGATAACTCTGCCAATAGTGCCGAGGTGGTGGACACGTCTCGTGATATCTCTGATGCTGTTGTGCGAAAGAGGCGTAGTTCTGCCATGGCTGGATCGCTGGCTGCTGCTTTGTTGTTGTATTGTTGTTGCGGCGTTATTGGAATGTCTGTTGGACATGCTGTCCCCCGCTAGTTGTGGTGAGGAGGCTGATAATGATGCAGATGTTGTTGTGGCACCTCCACGGATGGAAGTCATTGCTCCTGTGGCTGGGATGGCATGGGCCATGGCGAAGAATTCATTGGTTCGGTCTGCCATGGTGATTTAGATGGGATAATCTAGAATATATGCTGCTTCTCTAGAGAGGTACTGCTGCTGATCTCTCCGCCTGTGTCTATTGCCTCTTGATCCCTCGATCGAATTGCAGTGATAAAAAAATGGAAACGGAAATGACCGCAGTTGAAGGTGTCGCACCTCCTTTGACGGAATCCTTCACATTACTCCTTCTCGCTTTCTTCAGCTCACAAATGATGAAATTCAAAAAATTGCCGTCCGTTACTTCCTGCCAATGAAATGAGAGTTGATTGTATGCAGTGCAGTAGATAATCAACCAGCTATCACTTTGGCGTGAATGCAATACTCGAGTCTGAACACTGCGATGGCGCCTAGAACGCCTGGTAAAGCTGCAGCGGGCACTGTAGATGTGGTGAGTAGATTGTGCATAATTTGTGGACGGGAGTTTGTGTAGGTGATGTGTATTGTCTGCTATGATAATGGACCACACTATGTTGCTAAAACATCATGTACGTGCACATACACTTGTTCTTCGTATCTTTCAGGTGACGGGGAAAGCCAAAGTGGAGTACTTCCTCGACCCAACACTAGTCTTAGAAAGCGACTCAAATGACAGTGCTCTCACACCAGCTACTCGAACACCCAGCAAACGAAAGGTAGACGAAAACGATGATTCGGCCCTATTCACCTCCAAACACCTCTTCATGCCCTGTTCCATCGTCAAGGAAATCGAGGTCGACGAAGATGAAAAGGTAGAGGGAGAAGTGCCAGTGTTGGTCAAAACATCCGATGGACAATTGCACAAAATTCGGGACAAGAATCAGCTTACTCAACTTGTTGCTCCAGATGATTACACGGGTATTCCCGATGTGTTGCATCTACCCAATGTTACTGAAGCGAGTTTACTCCATGCACTACGTGTGAGGTATAAACGTGACGAGATTTATACGAGTGCTGGACCTATTCTCATGTCTGTCAACCCGTACAAATCCATCACTTTGCCAGGAGGGGAGGATATTTATTCGGATTCACGTATGTTGTTGTATCGTAATTCGACGAAAGGGATTGCTGGGATGGAAACACCTTCGAAGAATAGTGCAACAGATGATAAGGCACTTCCTTGTCACTTGTTCCAAGTGGCGGATCGGGCACTCAACTCGTTATTGTCATCCGTCTTGACAACTGAGATTGAACCGCACATGGAGGAAGAGGATCCAATGATCATGATGGAGAAAGATCATGATCAAAAGAGGAAGAACCATGTTGTGAGGAATCAAAGTGTCATTATTAGTGGGGAGAGTGGTGCAGGGAAGACTGAAGCGACAAAGAAAATTATGCAATACCTTGCGCGTGTTACCAAAGTCAAGGGGACGACAGACAATACCAACAACAAAAAGGAAGACGGAGAAGCAAATGGTGCAATGGCATCATTGGAAGATCGTGTTCTGTCATCCAACCCCCTCCTTGAAAGTTTCGGAAATGCACGTACGTTGAAAAATGACAACTCATCTCGATTCGGAAAGTTCATTAAAATATCATTCAACACCAAGACGGGTGGTATTGTCGGAGCAACCATCTCGAACTATCTTTTGGAGAAGACACGTATTACAACGCAAATCGAGGGTGAACGAAACTATCACATCTTTTATCAACTATTTTCGGCAGCCGATGAGGCAACACTTCAAAAGTTTGGCCTTGAGAATGGAATTGCCAACTTCCGTTATCTTGGTAACCGGGCGACATTGAAGAGCCGTCGGGATGTTAGTGGCTTTGCTGAGACAATGTCATGCCTTAGCCAGATTGGATTGTCAGACAGTGAGAAGGATGATGTTTTGGGTATTATTGCTGCTGTCCTTCATATTGGAAATATTGACTTTGAATTGGACAAGGGTGATGATGAGGATCACTCTGGTGCTGGCGAAAAAGCAAAAATTACAGCATCGAGCGAGGCTAGTCTCAAGACAGCATGCACCTTGCTAGGATTAGACGAAGCAAATGTTTCGGAAGCTATGCTCACCAAGTTGTTGAGTGTAGGAGGCAAGACTATTCACAAGCCTCAAGATATGGCTCAAGCTTGCGACAAACGTGACGCTCTAGCGAAACTTGTATACTCAAGCCTGTTCACTTGGATGGTTAGTAAGGTTAATGCCACGCTTGCGTCACATGACGCGGTCATTGCGGAGCCTGGATTCTCCCCACCGCCAGTCAAATACAATCCTGATCCTACGGGATTTATTGGAGTTCTTGATATCTACGGATTTGAGAACTTTGACACAAATGGATTCGAACAACTGCTTATTAACTATGCTAATGAGAAGCTGCAAAGGCATTTCAACCGTCACTTATTTGAAGTTGAACAGAACTTGTACTCATCGGAGGGAGTTGACTGGACGTACATTAGCTTTAATGATAACAAGCCATGTCTTGAGCTAATCGAAGGTGGCGGTGGCAACGTGGGACTCTTAAGCACGCTTGATGATTGCGGTGGTATGGGAACGGCAACTGAGCGCGACGTCAATTTCTTGGCACAAATCCACCAGAAATTCGGGGGTTCTAAGGGTGCTTCAAATAGCAACAATAGCGTGGCTCATAGCAAGAAAAAGAAGAAGAAGAAGTCAGTGTCTTCCAGTCAGAAGGAGAATGAAGCTCATCAGAATTTTATTATGCCGAAGTTTCGTCAAGACCGTGAGTTCATCGTTATTCACTATGCTGGTGAAGTGCGCTACACTGTCACTGGATTTGTCGAGAAGAATGTTGAGACTTTGAGCAATGAGTTGAAAGACCTCGGTGCCTCTTCATCAAAGACGTTTACCGTTGGTATGTTCGCAACAGCAACTCCACCTTCTCCGTCACACGACGCCACGGGAACTCCGGCACGTCGATCAACTATTAGAGGAGTCAGTGTTGCATCTCAGTTCAGGACTTCTTTGCAGATGCTTGTAATGGATTTGGAATGTACTCAGCCGCATTATGTCCGATGTATCAAACCAAATACTATGAAGTCACCCAATGCATTTGAGTCTGGGGAAGTTTTGCGTCAACTTCGTTATGCAGGAATGATGGAGACAATTCGTATTCGCCGAGAAGGGTATGCTCTAAGAGAGGAACATGAAAGCTTTTACAAGAGGTTCCACCTCCTGTTGTCTTCAGCAGAAGCTAAAAAGGGCGACGGAATCAGTCACTTAGTGAAGGTGCTGTCCAAGAGATTAAATCTGACAGATGCTGAATGGCAGATAGGCCACACGAAGATCTTCCTAAAGAGAGAACTTGCAAGCAAGCTTGAATTCTTGGCTCATTTACGTGTTCACATTGCAGCCCGAATCGTTGGGAAATTTGGACGCAGAGTCGCTCAAAAGAGAGCAAGCAAACTGTTGTCATCATGGGGGAGATTCCGTGTGTTTGTACTTCGCAAAAATCGCAAAATTGCTGCCGTCAATAAGATCTCATCTGCCTTCCGCATGCACAAAGAGCGAAAAGCCTACCGATCAGTGTTGGCGTGCACAGTTCGTCTGCAGTGCCTTGGCCGTAGGGTTGTGGCACGCGAACGGGTGAGAAAGCTACGAGATCCGTACTGGGACAAGACATTCAAAGAGTTGAATGTTCTTCATTCAGAAATGTTATCGCAGCTGGACAAGGCAGCGGGTGCAAAAGACTTCAAAGCAGCAGCAAACTTGGAGAAGAAAATGTAAGTTCACACCCCCATTGCTTTGATTCAGGGCACATTTTTTTCCCACGCCGGCTGACGTAACTTTTCTCTCTCTCATTCCACAGAGCTCCGCTGAAAGAAGCGCTTGAGTTGAAACGTCCGCTGACACGCAGTGTTCTCGAGAGCAGGATCTCTGAAGTCCAAATACTGCTTGATGATGCTGTTGCAAGGAAAAATTTCCAGGAGTGCGCCCCACTTCAAGATAAACTTGAAGGGCTCGTCAAACAGAGGGCCGACCTCCCTACTATTGAGGAATTGAAAGAAGCTGTTCGCCTAGCCGAGCAAGAAGTCTCCAACGCAGCTGCTCGGCGAGACTTTACCGGGGCAGCATCGGCTCAGGCTGCTCTTGACAAAGCAAATGATAGACTCGAAGAGGCGATGGGATCTGAAGGAGACGATGAGAAAGAGGATAGCGCTCCTAGCAGATTTCAATCTCGGGCAGATCTTGAATGTGCCATTACGGAAGTGTCTAAGCGCATCGATGACGCTATAGCAAAGAAAGAGTTTAACAAGGCTACAGAACATCAAACTGAACTTGACGAACTGGAGAAACTCAGGCCGACACTGCCTTCTATTGAAGAACTCGAAGCCAAACTGAACGAAGTCAAATCTATGATGGATGAAGCAATCAAGAAAAAGAACTTCAAGGACGCAGACGCCTTGCACAAAGATGTCGACGATCTGGAAAAGAAGCTGGACGAAGAAAAGTCAAAAATGGCATTAGACGAGAATGAATCCAGTTCACAGGAAGGTGTGCCAACTTTCACTAATGAGACCGGAGACACAATCATCTTTGAAAATCGTCACAAACTTGTCGAAGAAATCAATCGTTATAAGGCGCTTCTACAAAGTGCACTCGATGCAAAGAAGTTTAAGGACGCATCTCGGCATCAACAATCTCTTGACAAACTTGAAGAATTGAAATCAATGCTTCCTACAGCTGAAGAGCTCGGTGAACAATTGGCGAAAAAGAAAGCAGAAATGAACGATGCAATTCAAAAGAAAGACTTTGTCAACGCGGAAGCTCTCAACGAAGTAGTCGAAGTACTCGAAAAGAAGCTTGAAGAAGAACGCAAACACAACCCTGTCCCTGTTCCTACTCAAAAGGTTTCGTCAGCACCTGTAGTCGCCAAAGCTTCAATCAAAGCAGCATTCAAAGATAGAACCAACTCATTCGACATTGCGAAAGCTGCTGCTAAAGTTGCCAAGTCTGCCGCCCCACTCAGAAAGGAGCGACCAGTATCAAAACTCCGCCCAAAAGCTCCTGTAATTGCCCATTCCGATAACACAGTGTTAGCAGTTACCCAGTTATTAGCAAGCAAACGCGGTGATGCAGCAATCATCACTGACAACAGCGGAGGTCTCGCAGGTATCATCACTGATACCGACGTCACTCGGCGTGTCGTAGCCAAGCAGCTGCCAGCATCATCTACACGAGTATCTGATGTGATGACTGCAAACCCATCTTGTGTATCCATGTCCGACCCTGCCACTGATGCCATGGTGACCATGGTTGAGAATCGCTTCCGCCACCTTCCTGTAACGGACGACAGTGGTGCTATTGTTGGAGTGTTGGATATTGCAAAGTGCTTGAATGACGCCATTTCGAAGCTTGAGAAGAGCCAAGAGAAGGGCAGCAGTGCCGCAGAAGATGCTGTGAAGCAGATGGCAAGCTTGCAGGGCGCTGGAGGCAACCAGGCCGCTGCTTTGCAGGCACTCCTCGGCCCGTTGCTATCACAGGCATTTGGTGGTCAGTCCTCTCCAACTTTGCGCACAATCTTAGCAGGCAAGCCGTCGACGATTGTGTCACCTCGTACAACGTTGCAGGAGACAGGAATGATGATGGCAGAAGCTCGGAAGGCAGCTCTAGTTGTAGAGGGTGGAAGATTGGTTGGTATCTTTGGCTTCAAGGACATGATGAGCCGTGCCATAGCGAAGGAGCTACCGCTCGACCTCACACCAGTATCAACTGTGATGACACCAAATCCCGAGGCAGTGTCACCCGATACAACAGTAATGGAAGCGCTTCAGATCATGCACGATAACAAGTTCCTGACACTGCCTGTATGTGAGTCTAATGGTAGTGTGATTGGAATTGTGGATGTGATGGACTGTGTTTATGCGTCAGGAGGAGCAGAGGGCTGGAGGTCAATCTTTTCAAGTGCAATGGAATGCGATGATGTAACCGATACTGCGTCTGTGAATAGCCATCTCACTGGAAGCGTATATCCTCGCTCTGTTAAGTCATACAAGAGTCGGAAGAAGGAAGGCACGCCTGTGTCGAAGCTTCGACCAAAGGCTCCAATGGTGTCTGCGACAAACGATTCTGTGCTAGCAGTCACTCAGATGTTGGCAAGCAAACGTGGTGATGCAGCAATCATCACTGACAACAGCGGAGGTCTCGCAGGTATTATCACTGATACCGACGTCACTCGGCGTGTCGTAGCCAAGCAGCTGCCAGCATCATCTACACGAGTATCTGATGTGATGACTGCAAACCCATCTTGTGTATCAATGTCCGACCCTGCCACTGATGCCTTGGTAACCATGGTTGAGAATCGCTTCCGCCACCTTCCTGTAACGGACGACAGTGGTGCTATTGTTGGAGTGTTGGATATTGCAAAGTGCTTGAATGACGCGATTTCGAAGCTTGAGAAGAGCCAAGAGAAGGGCAGCAGTGCCGCAGAAGATGCTGTGAAGCAGATGGCAAGCTTGCAGGGCGCTGGAGGCAACCAGGCCGCTGCTTTGCAGGCACTCCTTGGCCCGTTGCTATCACAGGCATTTGGTGGTCAGTCCTCTCCAACTTTGCGCACAATCTTAGCAGGCAAGCCGTCGACGATTGTATCACCTCGTACAACGTTGCAGGAGACAGGAATGATGATGGCAGAAGCTCGGAAGGCAGCTCTAGTTGTAGAGGGTGGAAGATTGGTTGGTATCTTTGGCTTCAAGGACATGATGAGCCGTGCCATAGCGAAGGAGCTACCGCTCGACCTCACACCAGTATCAACTGTGATGACACCAAATCCCGAGGCAGTGTCACCCGATACAACAGTAATGGAAGCGCTTCAGATCATGCACGATAATAAGTTCTTGACATTGCCTGTCTGTGAGTCCAACGGGTCTGTGATTGGAATTGTGGATGTGATGGACTGTGTTTATGCGTCAGGAGGAGCAGAGGGCTGGAGGTCAATCTTTTCAAGTGCAATGGAATGCGATGATGTAACCGATACTGCGTCTGTGAATAGCCATCTCACTGGAAGCGTATATCCTCGCTCTGTCAAGACAACTAAGAGTCGAAAGAAGGAAGGCACGCCTGTGTCGAAGCTTCGACCAAAGGCTCCAATGGTGTCTGCGTCAAACGATTCTGTGCTAGCAGTCACTCAGATGCTGGCAAGCAAACGTGGTGATGCAGCAATCATCACTGACAACAGCGGAGGTCTCGCAGGTATTATCACTGATACCGACGTCACTCGGCGTGTCGTAGCCAAGCAGCTGCCAGCATCATCTACACGAGTATCTGATGTGATGACTGCAAACCCATCTTGTGTATCAATGTCCGACCCTGCCACTGATGCCTTGGTAACCATGGTTGAGAATCGCTTCCGCCACCTTCCTGTAACGGACGACAGTGGTGCTATTGTTGGAGTGTTGGATATTGCAAAGTGCTTGAATGACGCGATTTCGAAGCTTGAGAAGAGCCAAGAGAAGGGCAGCAGTGCCGCAGAAGATGCTGTGAAGCAGATGGCAAGCTTGCAGGGCGCTGGAGGCAACCAGGCCGCTGCTTTGCAGGCACTCCTTGGCCCGTTGCTATCACAGGCATTTGGTGGTCAGTCCTCTCCAACTTTGCGCACAATCTTAGCAGGCAAGCCGTCGACGATTGTGTCACCTCGTACAACGTTGCAGGAGACAGGAATGATGATGGCAGAAGCTCGGAAGGCAGCTCTAGTTGTAGAGGGTGGAAGATTGGTTGGTATCTTTGGCTTCAAGGACATGATGAGCCGTGCCATAGCGAAGGAGCTACCGCTCGACCTCACACCCAGTATCAACTGTGATGACACCAAATCCCGAGGCAGTGTCACCCGATACAACAGTAATGGAAGCGCTTCAGATCATGCACGATAATAAGTTCTTGACATTGCCTGTCTGTGAGTCCAACGGGTCTGTGATTGGAATTGTGGATGTGATGGACTGTGTTTATGCGTCAGGAGGAGCAGAGGGCTGGAGGTCAATCTTTTCAAGTGCAATGGAATGCGATGATGTAACCGAAACCGCTTCTGTCCATAGTTACCGTAGTGCCTCTGTTCGTTCTGTGAAGAAGCCTCAGAAGGACAACGCGAGGCCTGTGTCCAAGCTTCGCCCGAAGAAGCCCATTCTTCAAAACGAGTCTGAAACTGTTCTAGCAGTAACTCAGATGTTGGCAAGCAAACGTGGTGATGCAGCAATTATTACTAGTGACGGTGGCGGTCTTGCAGGTATCATTACTGATACTGACGTCACTCGTCGCGTTGTAGCCAAGCAGCTGTCAGCTTCTACAACAATTGTTTCTAGTGTCATGACAGCCAATCCTACATGCGTCACAATGTCTGACTCTGCGATGGATGCTTTGATAACCATGGTTGAGAATCGTTTCCGCCATCTTCCTGTCACGGATGATAATGGCGCTATTGTTGGAGTGTTGGATATCGCAAAGTGTCTCAACGATGCCATTACTAAACTTGAACGTACTCAAGAGAAGAATGCCTCTTCTACTGACGACACCTTGAAGCAAATGGCAAGCCTGCAGGGAGCTGGAGGACAAGCTGCTGCTTTGCAGGCACTCTTGGCACCACTTTTGGCTCAAGCATTAGGAGGGAAGTCATCTCCCACTCTCAGGTCTGTTTTGGCAGGCAAGCCTTCGACGATTGTGTCGCCTCGCGCTACATTGCAGGAGACAGGAACAATGATGGCGGAAGCACGAAAGGCAGCATTGGTTGTCGAGGATAATGTGCTTGTCGGTATCTTTGGCTTCAAGGACATGATGACTCGAGCAATTGCTAAAGAATTGCCATTGGAACTCACTGCCGTGTCTTCTGTAATGACACCAAACCCCGAATCAGTATCCCCTGAAACAACAGTGCTGGAGGCCCTTCAAATCATGCACGACAACAAATTCTTGACTTTGCCTGTCTGCGAGGATGATGGAGGTGTTGTTGGTTTGGTAGATGTTCTGGATTGCGTGCATGCTTCAGGAGGCGCTGATGGCTGGAGGTCGTTGTTTGACACTGCACTAGACCAAGATGATGTATCGTCTGTATGCTCAGACAATGCTAGTCTAAGCAGGCCGGTAGTCATGGCTGTCCCCCCTAATAACATTCCAGCTCAAGTGGAAGTTGGCGGTGGCGGTGCTGCGTTTGATGAGATGTCTGTGGGAGAGAGCCTAACAGCAGCACACATTCCTATGAGTACTCCTAGATCATCTCGGAAGTTGCCTTCATCAGGTGACCTCATTGCATACAAGGTCGTTGATGGTGAAGGTCATACTTATGTGATACGCGCACAGAAAACAATCGAGTCAATTACTAAAGCGTTGGAAGGAAAGGTCGCCACGCTCGATCCATCTACAACCGTTTTCAAATACTTCGATGAAGATGGTGATGAAATTCTTATCAAGAGTGACGAATGTGTTGACGAAGCTGTAAGGGCATCTGAACAGGCCGGGAATAAAACCGTCAAATTATCAATGAAATCTTTGTCAAGTTCATCGAATAATACGTTGTTGTTGGCCGGTGGAGCAGGTTTAGTGGCAGCGGTAGCATTGGGGGCTATGATACTGCTCAAACCGAAGAATTAACGCGGAGAATATATTACGTGTTGTAATTATTTATTAGGTAATCTCTTTATCATTATACTCTGGTATCCTGCTCTAGGCGTGTGTATCCTGTTTGTGTATGATATGATGTAGTTTATGAATGATTGAATGCCAACCGCAATAAATGTAATTCTATATACGCAGTCATTTTGCTGATCAATAATCACGCGAGATTCGATCAATGTAGCTTTGAACGATTTCGTTTGATTTTCTAAATGAGGTTATTGTGACATGACGTTGGTATTGAGGTGAATGGGGAAGTGGAGGCCGGAATCCCTTTGCCATTCCTCTAACGACACCAGCAGCGTTCCTGGAGTCAATAGTTTCGTGATTTCTTCGTTCTTTGCATCGCCTGATACACAGCTCCTTGTCGTAGTTGAACACAATACATTCACAAGGAACACCAAACTTTAGCCAATGTTCCCGTTGTGTAGCATCGAAATTACACCTATCAATTATCACGCTCTTGCCCCTACTCAAGGCTTGGCGACATGCCGTCTCGCACTTCTTGCGGGTACCCAAAGCGTCTTGATTTACACGCACATACTGGGAGAAGCTTTCCTTTTCCAACTTTGAAGCGAAGTACGATTTGCCACTTCCTGGCAGTCCAACCAGAACGAGGATGCATGGGGGATTTGAATTTGAGTTTGAGGACTGCTGCTTATGTGCTGCTCCATCTGGAGCTGCACGGCTGCCTTTACGCTTAGTGGTGACGACGTCGACCCAATCCCCTCCATCATCACGATTGGCATTCTTCATACTCATAGCTTGGTGTTTATTGAGATGATTTGAGATTGAGTTACGAGTTGTGGGTTGTGGCGACAAGGCACTCAGCCAACAAACACACAACAAAAGCGTCGATTCTACGAGTTTCATGGAGTTTGATTTTTTAGTTTGGGATTTGAGATGATGATGAGTGCAGGAGAAAAGATGCGTGTCTTCCCTACCATATGGCAACTCAAACTCGCTTCAATCACCAGAAGCTCCTCTTGCTTGATCCCTTCAGTTGCAACTCGTGCTTTGAGGCTCAGAAATATAACATGTATTCGTTTTCTATCTATAAGCTTATGTCCTCTCTATACATCTACACTTCACCGCGATTAAAGGTCTTGTCCAAGTGAACACCACTCGTTCTGGCCTAAACCAAGTGCGTCCTTGTGGAGAATAGCTCCAAAAACACCGCCGGTGAGCACAACCCATGGAGCTCCAATTCCATATACAACCGCTAGACAAAGAGCTAACGTGAACACCATTGCATCGGCGAAAGTAGTTACAGCTCCCTCCCATAGAATTACACATGCAGCTCCAACCAATCCAATGGCTGTTGCGTTGACACCATTCAAGGTAGACTTGAACCACTTCACGTGTCGCAAGCGTGCCCAGAATGGAACCATACCAAAAATGAGCATAACTCCAGGACCAAACAAACCTAAGTAGGCAACCAATGCACCCGGGACTCCTTTGTATACTGCTCCAAGGTAAGAAGAGAAGTTGAAGAGAGGTCCAGGCATGGATTGCGCAAGGCCCTTGAATGCGACAGTAGTGGAAATTGAATGAGTCAGAAAGATTCATGAAATAAATCACATCACACAGACAATGCCTTGTTCACTTACGAGGCCCTGGAGAAAAGCGTCCTTCTTCATCCACATAGGGACAACTTCAGTTTGGAGCATCGGCAACACAACCTGACCTCCACCAAAAATCAGAGATCCAATTCTGTACATGACCTCAAATATCTCTAGATATTGATTGGGAGTCTCGCCATTTCTTCTCATTCTACCAACCACTGAAACAGTGACAGCAAGAATAACTGCCCAAGCGATCCAGATGAGAGCTCCCACCCAAATGGGGATACCAATGCGCCTCATTGTGAGATCTGACTCGGCATCCCAACCCTTGCTAGCAGATTTGTATGTTCCGTAAGGCTTGCCTGGAACCCGTCTTATCTTGCCAAAGATTTTCACATCTGTGCCACGGATGGAGTCAAGGTACGAAACGATACCACCACAGGCCAACATAGATGGATAGATGTATTGTGACCAAAGAGGATCTATCTTGGGTCTGCTTCCATTGATCATAATAGCTACGAGAGATGAAATCAAGCACAAAATGATTCCAAGCTTATCCAACTTCTTACCAAAACCGTAGAATGCCTTAAACACTAAACTGATTGCAGCAGGAGGAAGACCAATCAAATACCATGGTGGATTATTTTCATCGACAAAGGTAGCGATCAAGACACCGCACACGGTAAGCACAATCAAGCCCGGTAAGTTCCACAGGAAGAACGCTGTTAAACCTCCAATGGGACCGGCTCTAGCCAAAGCAGTACTGACGACCAACTGAGTAGATGTGGGCCCAGGAAGCCTTTCGTTCAGAACAAATACAGAACAAATGATGATTAGTCAACATATCAACAGAACATTGTGCACAAGATATATACAGTCTTTGTCTTACGTACCCTTGTCCAATTGCGAAGAGCTCTGTGAATTGGTCTTCATCGAGCCAATTGCGCTGCACCACCAAGTGATCACGTAAAATAGCAACATGTGCTTGCGGTCCACCAAATGCCACAAAGCCAAGAGGAAGGTATGTCCAGAAGACCTGCTTGAATCGTTCGATCCATGGGATATCCTCTTCTAGAAGCTCTGCGGCTGTCTTGCCATTGTCAACATCACCGCTGGCCACCTCAAGCTGTCCATTGCTTTCTGTTTGCTCCGCATCATTGGCGTCTATTTTTTCAGGAACAGCATCCTGTACAAACTCATCTGAGGTCTCCGCTGCTACTGCCGCCACCGTCACTTCTTTGGGGTTGTCTTCTTCAGCCATTGTTACCGACCTATCGATGCGCAGACTTGATGCTTGTGTCAATTGATGACGACAAAATGACGACGAATTCTGCGCGAGGCGAGGTTTGATGGTGCGGTGCGTGATGTTGATAAGTGCTAAAATTGAGTGAATCTCGTGGCGGAGTCAATGAATCTTCTCTTCTCAGAAGTTACTATTCACCTTTGACTTGCCTTTGACACTATCACCTTTGTTTTCGTCATTCTCCGACTCCGACATCGACATCGACACACATCCAAAGAAATCGTTGACTATCTACCACCGCAATAGTACTATTGCAGGAGATAGATTGCAATTCGTGGACACAGGTCTTCCGCTTATCTGAAGCTCTGCAATTTATCCTTTTCACGAACACAAGCTTGAGCCTGCTTGCTTGTAATTCAATTGATTACGGGAAAGCGAGAAATTGAAGGATTTGCTATTGAAGCACCGAATTGAAGAGTATCTTATCAGCGAATAGAATAATAATGGTGACCTTTCAAGCATCAATCATATGCTGCGCACTTCTCAGTGCCCTCCATGCTTCCACCGCTCTGACAATTCCTCCTATACAGCGAAGAATATCACATCAAAAATCATCTCAACATAATGGAGGAATAAAGTCAACTACAGCACTGAGGAATGATCTAAAGGATGAAATAGAGCGAAAAGCACAACTCAAGGCGTATGAAAAAAGAGCTCAAGGTGGAGGCACTGGTGAAGTAGCCGCTGGAGCTATTCTCGGCGGGCTTTTGGGGGGCCCATTCGGTGCATTATTCGGAATGCAAATTGGTTCTCAGATAGGTGCTGCTCAGACAGTGAACAAAGCCCGTATGGAGGAAATGGAAAGGAAAGGAGTAACACCGGCAATGTTGGAACAGGCTACTGAAATTGGGCAAATTTTAGAAGGGGCAATTGAAGGGCTTCGTGCTACGCAAGAGAGTGTAGACACGAGTCAAAGGTTGGCAAAAGCATTAGATAAACAGTCAGACTCTGTTTATGAAAGGGCAAAAGCTGCCATGCAATCAGGTGATGAAGATGTAGCAAGAAAGCTATTGCTGGAACGCGAAACAATAAAGGAGAAGCTTCTCAAAACACTCAAGGGTCTCTCTGAGGAAAAGAAGAGATTGACTGCAATGGAAAGTAATGTGGAAGCACTGGAGACACGTGCGTTGGAAATAGAGTCTCTGCTGCGAAGAAGTGTGGGTGCGGCATCAGTGAAAGATGCTTCCGATATGAATATGGGATTGTCATTAGAGCAAGAGGACCCCTTGCTCAGAAAGTTTAAAGATTTAGGAATGTAACTAGACAATTTTTCTTATTAGTCTTATAATGATTACACCTTTTGAAATAGTTTTTCGAGCTATCTGCGTACATCTATGTCAGTTGCTTGCTGCTGCATTTGCCTTAGCATCATTATTTATTAATGAACAATACTACTTGTACACCATTGTCTTAACTAACGAAGATTTGTTGTCGACACTTGATCGTCCAAAACATTGATATCATCGTTTCCGAATAGACTGATACATACAGTGCGGCTGTAATTCATTCTTCTCTTCACACATACATTACCGCTTTTGCTTTGGATACACCTCAGGATTATTATCCGCCAATAATTTCAAGTATTCCTGCAATTGTTCTTTTTGTTCTGGACTCAACTGGGGCACTCTTTCTTCTCTTTCCACCGCCGCTGCAGAACCAAATTGTCGTGCACTATGCAAGTGCTCGGTTGCTTGAATGTGCCGCCGATCCATATGGTCAACAAGTACACTGCGTGAAAAGTTAAAGTATACAACTTTAAATGTTGTCCCAGCAACAACAATAGCTAATCCGGCTTTCCAGGCAGATTTGTTCTGAGCAGCCAGCTTGGCAAAACGCGATGAAAACATTATGACTTAGAACAGCTTCTTCTTCTTTTCGCCATTTGGTATAAGCAGTAGTGAATGTCTCTCTAGAGTCGACAAGGATGATGAACCACTACGCGCATCACCAACTTTAATGTAATGGACGTTGCTTGCATGCCATTTGCCTGCATTTCTTGCCCTGCATTTATTCTGCTAAAAAATGATGACTCACTAAGTAATACGCTTAGATAAATTATGTGTACCTTGTACCATACGTATGTATACCACTCTATTCGAAATTAAACTTTTCGCCCTCATTCAACTCGGCCTCCAAGCAAAGTCGAAAGTGAAAGTGTTGTTGCCTACCTCCAGGAATCCCAATAGATTCATCGCATTGCCCCTCAACATGAATCTACTCAGCATCTCATTCTGCCTCGCATTATTCTTGTCGCCATCTGTGGCCGCATGGAGCAGCAAGCGACAGGAGACAATTCTTGACGAGGATGGAAACGAATGGGCCGTCATTGACTACGATCCAGAGACAAAGGCAGCAAAATTTGACAGGTTTATTGCATCTTCCTTTCACGGTGACTCACTCGATTTCCGCGGCCGTGAAGTCCGCAATGCCGCCATTGTTGATTCTTCTATCGAAGGCATTCAGCACCTCACAGTGGAGAGCATTGCTATCCGTCAGGCATCGTCGACTGGTACAAAGAATGGTCACGGACCTGCTATCATTGATGGCGATGGTGTTGTCTCGTCAACGCCACACATGCGATGGGATGTGCAATCTAAAGAATTGCGTGTTCCAGCTCTAGGCTCATTCGGCTCAAAGCTGAAGGTTCGATCAGACGTAGACTTTCTTTCACACACGCTTAGAAATGTCGTGCTGGAACCCGACACGGAATTGCAAGGTCTGACATTCAAGGATGGTATCATTGAGAATTCCATCCTACGCAATGTAACAGCTGTAGATCTCAACCTTGGCGATGTCGTAGTAGAGACAGTGTCAATCAATGATTTCACCGCGTCTGATAATGTTGGTGCGTTTGTTACAGTCGCCGAAGATGGTAAACTCGACGCATCTTCGACTATGAAATCCAACGAAGGACAGCTTTTGATCAATGATGATGTCATCATGTCGAAATCATTGCAAGTAGAGGCAGATTTGCAAGTCCGTGGCGAAGCATACCTCGAAGGATCACTTGCAGTGGCTGGCTCAGTGCTTGGCGGAGGTCCCTACGTGGACATTTCAGATAGACGATACAAGAGAAATATTCAGGATTTGAACAGCTCGGAAGTATTGAATGATCTTCTTCAACTCAAAGGCGTCTCGTACGAGCTTGATACTGAACAAATGACATACCTCAGCGGCTCAAAGGCAAGTGCAAAGACGGAGAGGCAGGTTGGATTCATTGCTCAAGATGTTGAAGTATTATTCCCAGAACTTGTTTACAACGACAAAGACAATGATTTCAGAGGCGTATATTATTCGCGTTTCGTTCCTTTGCTTGTTGAGAGTCTCAAACAGCTCACCCAAGAGGTGCGTGAGCTCCAAGAGCTGAACAAACAATGTCTTCAAGCAATCAAGGAAAAACAGTAAGCATAAGTAGCAGTGGTGTATTGTCTTCTACAACATTTAGAAAGCACTGTCCATCTCTCCCCCCCTCTCTTAACCTGCTCATTAGCCTGATTCAGAAGATGGTATGATTCACTTGAACTTATCTCATCAAGCATGTCTATTTGCCTACTCGAGGTGTTTGAATCTGTGCGCTCATGCAATGTTCCACTTACAACTCAACTAAAGAGATTGAGGACATGGTTGAGTGGCCTGTCATGGCGTTGCACGCAATTCTCTCCTTGATGTCCAGCCTATGATGGCACCTCACCCCCGTCTACTTTTCACTTGCAGTGCCTGCTCCACCTGACTTTTTACTTCCGCCAGCCTCGCCTCTCCTTTTCTGTGTTGACTTTTTAGATGTCTTACCTACTTTCGCCATGCCCTTGCTATGTTTATTAGCCGTCTCTTGGGCTGCCATCCTACTTGCCTGTAATCGAGAACCCTGCGACGAATGACGTGCCATCAAACCCTTTTGTCGCCCATAATACATGGAGCGTGCAGCTGCCATGTGATAATGAGATCCTGCATGGTGAACATTTGCACGAGTCCTTGCATTGTCCGAAGGATCAATTCGGTAGGAATATTGAGAGGCCAATGCTTTACTGTTTCCCTTTGCAAATTTGAACTCTCTTCCTAGTAATTGATGCTCTGCCTTGTGCTGTTTGTATAACGCCAATTTCGCCTTCATTGTTTCCGTCGAAGCTTCCATCACTTCCTGTAGAAGTGTTTTCCCCATGGATATAGCATCTGCTGATCGACAACCTGGCTGGATTTGACTCGGCTGGATTCCCCTGTCAGCCAATCTTTTTGGAAAGAGAAGAAAGAAAACAAATAAAGTTGGACATCAGAAAACAGCACTATACTACTGAATGGCAAAAGACAGCAATATATTAAACCGTACCTTTTTTGTAACCGATGCTGAATTGCAGCAAGCCTATCGACATCGAAGTTGTCGGGATCATAATGCTCATCATCAAATGCAATGGGTGCTAATGCAATGGCAGACGGTTTCGTCTCATTTCCAGCATCATCATCATCGTCATCATCAGGATAGAATCGTGCTTGAAGTCTGTTTTGGTAGATAATATCTTCCAACAAGTCCAAATCGTCATCATCGCAATCTTCTTCAACACAATCTTCTACGCAGGCAGCAGCATCTTCTTCAAAATTGTAAGTAGATGATGGTACATCACAACATTCCTCATCTCCCCCCTCGTCTAAATTTGCAGTGTCATCAGAGTCTTCGTCACTGCTACTGCTGCTAGAAGTGCTATCATCGCTGAATGCTCCAAATGCACTGAAAGCGCTCCCCTTCGTCTCTTCATACTCATACTCATCCTCATCTTCACCATCTTCCTCATCCGTGCACACGTCACCAACTTGTATTTTTTCTTCGTGGAAGTTATTACACTCCTCACCCTCGTATTCATCGCCTTCATCTTCGTCATCGTCATACGAATTATATCCATCACTTATATCATCAGCAAGAACGATATCTGTAACTATCACCTATTGACAATGAAATTGAAAGAGGAGTGAGTGAGTATTGAGCATAAACATAATAGCATGATGTGCATGCAATGCATTTAACAAAAAAAAATCACACACAAAGAGGCTATTATTACACGGATTCTCACTAGCAACAACAAACTTTACTCACCCCAGCCTCCTCATATAATCGGGCAATATCCTTATGCTTCTTACTCTCAATATGATTCTTGAATTGTTGCACTGTTTTGAATTTCTTGTTACAGCATTGACAAATGTATACCAAGTATTCCTCCTTGAGTTCTCCCAACTCTTCTTCTTCTTTTTCTTTTGGTCCATTTAATTTCTCTTGTTCCAGTCGATAGTTATTTTCTTGTTCCTTCTTTATACGTTCTTCTTCCTCTCGTTCTGCCTTTTGTTGTTGTTTGATAATGTCCATCCGGAGATGCTGTTGATGCGGGGTCAGTGAATTGCAGCAGCACATCAACGGTGTGAGAATATATACACACATTCCATATAATTGGGGACGAGATCACTTATTATACAAATAGTAGTACCATAAAAATAATCTAGTCACTCACCTTCTTGGACCGTTTGTTCATATTAAACTTGGCCACATATTCCATCTCTTCTTCACATCCAACAACATATTCACCAAATCCATCCTTTAATGTTAAATTATTACCACCCATCATCTTCATCATCTTTTCCTTTTCAGCGTCTTCTTTTGCCTTGAGCAATGCATTCTTTCGTGCAAGTCTCTCTGCTTGTTTCTTTTGTTTTTCCTTTTTGGAGTGGGATTGATGATTGTGTTTCTCTTTTTGACAGTGCGGCATGATTGATTGGTTGGTGATTGATGTTGTTTGTTATTATTATTGTATGACTTTATGACTTCTTGTTTGTTCTATTCTGTATTATGTATGAGAGTAGATCGATCTGGGAATCTGGGATCGATCGATCATGACATCATCGTCGTGTGCGTGAGCGTGAGTGTGAAGTAGTGAGTAGTGATGGGCCTCATAGTGGCTCTCATCACGTTTTTTAAGTGGCATTCCGCCTAGAGTTTCTACGTAGGAATTCGTAGCCGTCATACTGGGCTAAACTTTAGGTGCGCTTACCTCCGGAGTGTGAAAAGGTAACTTTAAGCCACTTGCCAAGGAGATAAACATAGAGATGCATTCCTAATAACATTAACTCAGATATTATTCAAGATCAACGCTTGTTGTAAGATAGATAGAGAGACAAAAAGATCTGGTCACTGAGACTTCGAGTCTGATGTTCATTGAAGTGATTGTTAAGGAGGGAGAAGACCCTTTCTGCAGCACCCGATGCGGCATCACAAGAGTCAAAAGCTGAGCTGCTTCCCAGTAGGCACGCAAGTTGTTGCTGTTGCAGTGACACCGACTAGAACCACAGCTGCAAACTTGCCTTCGGAATAGATAGTCCACCGACTTCTTCTTCTTCGCCGAGAAGTGGCTCTCGTCAACGCCACACATGCGATGGGATGTGCAATCTAAAGAATTGCGTGTTCCAGCTCTAGGCTCATTCGGCTCAAAGTTGGAGGTTCGATCAGAAGTAGACTTTCTTTCACATACGCTCAGAAATGTCGTGCTGGAACCCGACACGGAATTGCAAGGTCTGACATTCAAGGATGGTATCATTGAGAATTCTATCCTACGCAATGTAACAGCTGTAGATCTCAACCTTGGCGATGTCGTAGTAGAGACAGTGTCAATCAATGATTTCACCGCGTCTAACAATGTTGGTGCGTTTGTTACAGTTGCCGAAGATGGTAAACTCGACGCATCTTCGACCATGAAATCCAACGAAGGACAACTTTTGATAGACGATGATGTCATCATGTCGAAATCATTGCAAGTAGAGGCAGATTTGCAAGTCTCTGGCGAAGCATACCTCGAAGGGTCACTTGCAGTGGCTGGCTCAGTGCTTGGCGGAGGTCCCTACGTGGACATTTCAGATAGACGATACAAGAGAAATATTCAGCATTTGAACAGCTCGGAAGTATTGAATGATCTTCTTCAACTCAAAGGCGTCTCGTACGAGCTTGATACTGAACAAATGACATACCTCAGTGGCTCAAAGGCAAGTGCAAAGACGGAGAGGCAGGTTGGATTCATTGCTCAAGATGTTGAAGTATTATTCCCAGAACTTGTTTACAACGACAAAGACAATGATTTTAGAGGCGTATATTATTCGCGTTTCGTTCCTTTGCTTGTTGAGAGTCTCAAACAGCTCACCCAAGAGGTGCGTGAGCTCCAAGAGCTGAACAAACAATGTCTTCAAGCAATCAAGGATAAACAATAGTGTACAGGTATAGATTGCAGTTGTTATTTGTATGGTCATCTGCACTTCCAATAGCAAGTACTTACAAGCAGCAACCAGCTTGCATAATTCAGCAACGGGAGCGCGTCAGAAAATGCATAATCGCTTAGCATCCCCTTCCTCTGAAGAAACAAAACAATGACCAACACACTCGACCACATGAGATACTTATTCATTCCAAAATACATTCTCATCACTGCTGTCGAATTACCCAAGAATAGTGCCAGATTGAATATTGATCGTCTCAGCAGATCGTCAAATATTACAATCATTCCCACTAGCAACACCAATGCATAAAGGAACACGCCTTCTTTCTGTGATATAAACCCCTTCCTTCTCATTGTCATTCCAAAAGCTGAAAGTTGAACTACTGTCAGTGCTGCAATTTGAACAGAGAGTGTATCAGATATCAAAATACAATGCACCGTTGCATGGAATTGAGCAGAAGACATCAAATACTGAGACCACTGAGGAGCTTTGAGATCGCGTATTGTCCGACTCTTTTTGGTTCCATATGATTTTGCGACTTGATCTGCCAGTATCATTGTGAATACTACGCAGAATGCTGCTGTTACGACACTGCAAGAGCCATCCTCAAGGTTCCAATTATTCGTTTTTCTCCTCCATGCAATGAATGATAATGACAGGCAGCGGGCGCAGAACACCAACGCCTCCCATCGATACTGCGGCCAAATTCGGTTACCATCTGGATGACGTTTGTTTGGAAGAGAGAATGCGAATCCAGATAGTTGTAGAAGTAAATGGGGTAGAAACAGCATTACAAATGATGTTGCCTCTGTTGTATCTTCATCACCTGACGAAGTCAATGCATCAAACCCCATGTCTCGGTGATGGGTGAAGAAGAGGTAATACCTGTACATTAAGTGTGAGAAGACATATAATCCGAGAGAGGCGTGCAACCTATGCGACCAATAGTCAAAAGCAGTTGGCAGTTTCGCTGCACTCGTCAAGAGAGTCCGCCTCGAGGAGGCCATCGTTACATCATTACTACCTAGTGCATGCTGCTATTGATGATGCATGCTCTTCAGCCAGCGGCATCTTTTTCCACGCCACATGTTCACGTCGGAATTAATAGTAAGGACTGTCACATCTCTCCCCCTCCCTTTTCGTATAGCCCGGCGCAACTTGGCGGTACCTACTGTAGATAAGACTGCTTACGTACGTAGGAATTAGAACACCACAAGACACCGGCACTAAGATGAACAAAAGAGCCCCCAAAAAGAGTTTTGCCACACCGAAAAGTTTCACAACCTCGCACAAGCCGCACGCCATGGCACCATTTCCGCCATAAAAGTGCCATAACTTAGAAAATCGTATCTCCTCTTCTACACATGGAAAGTGTCCGGCATGGGACCCTATGAGGAGCTGTACTCATGAGGAACTCTATTGGTCCCGTCGCGGACTAAGTCTATGTTAGGCGGCCATGAATAAGCTGTTTACATTATACTATGAAAAACTACCTCTGCCGCCTTCCGATTCCATTCGATTAGACGGAGATAATGGACTACTATGCACCAATCCTCCACACCGATTCAATGTATATACATATAATAATGGAATGGTTCATCGGCGGCGACTCTCTACGGCTATAGTACTCCACCGGGCACCATGTGTCGGCAGCCACACGATCGATCATACAACAAATTTGACCCTTTTTGTTGTTATATTACAAATGAAATGATTGGAACGCAACTGAAAGCCCGTCAATCGATTTGAGTTGTGTATAATGATCGCTTGCTGCGGCAGAGATTCATTGGAGAGCTATATCCTCGCCTGCTCAACTCATCGGCGAACCCTAAACTTGACCCTAACCCAGCACGAAGCATGACCCTAACCTGAATAATTGCGTTGAATTGAGTATTTAAGTCAATCCAAACATGTCCCGGCACTCTGATAATAACCGCTAATGTGTTTTTACGGTCGGGAACAATGTTATGCGTCATTGACTTGGCGAGGACTGAGTTAGAGTGAAATTTGTGTGTTGAGCAGAGAGTGGGTAAGCGGCAGTATATTGCTTCTGAAGAGAGTACATCAAAGCTATCAACAACAAACTAAGTCTTCCGTGGATCAATATAGTATAGGGCGTCGGAAATGGTTGCTTATAAGCATTATATCTTCCACTAGAAAGCACAACATGTATTCTCTCCTGTGGGTTGAGATTTCGGAAGCTCACAGTGACAGGGAATCAGGGGATATTTGCGCCTCATTAATGACTACATTAGACAAAAACGTAAACATGGCTCCATATGACACTATAGTTGGTATTGGAATAGTATTTGTCTGCACCAAGGCCTTCATAAACACAATTTGCATGGTTTTATTGGGAATTGTGGCTCCTTGCTATGTGTACTAATCGCCTTCTATTAAGCTCATTATCTCAAAACTTTGGTAAATTAAGATGGAATATTGTCACATATGCATTGTAGAGGCATCCGAGTTGTTATTATGTTGATGTACTATTCCTTTCATGCGTTTAGTAGGGTGATAGGGCGGAAATCTCATGGTGAACATGTTCGGGATGATCGTTGGCGCCACTTTAATACCACTTGTATATTGGTTCCTACGTACAATTTTTTCTACAGTGGGGTTTCTGAGGCTGCGCCGGGCTATAGCTTGATGGCCACGGCCCTGCGTGCCACCAAAAGCCTCCCTCTAGAGTCAGAGCTCCATAAAAGTATCCTCTAGTACATGACCGAGATATGTATTAAAATATTCCAACCATGACGAAGTCCACATCAAAGCCAGTCGCATGTGATGGCTGTCAAAAACAATTTCCTTCCAAGAACAAATTATTTCAGCATTTGGCCCTCAATAGCGATGGATGTCTGTCACCTGACGAATACGCTGAGTACATGAGAAACCCAAGAAACTTCGAAAAGATCTGCGTTCTCTATGGCTACCTTCCTGGAACTGACTACCAGCGAAAGTGTATTCCAGATGGAGCATGCGGAATTGAGGGCGGTCAGCATGCGTCTTGGTTGCTAACACAAGCCATTGACAGAGTATGCCGTGGAATCAACATCAACGCCGATGAAGAGGTTGACATATCATGGTCAGCTGAAAAAGCTGCTGCTTTCAAAATCAACCGCTCCTATGGGACACAATCACGAAACTTAGATGCTGCCCATCAAGATGAGTACACTGGAGCGATTACAGAGATGTTGTGCACAAACACTTCTCCTCTATTCTTTGATTTTACAAATGATGATAGTCCTAAAGAAGAGGACGACAGTGCTACAAAAGAACAGCGCAAGAAAAAAGTAACTCTTTGGGTTCAAGCAGTCAATGAACAATTAGATCATCTACTCTCTAGATTTACTCCAGAGACCAAAACAAACGACTGGTCTCCTGGTCGCATTCGTGTCTTTGGAAGATTATCCATTCCCCAGAAAAAGTTCAATCCAGAGAGTGACGTTGTACATCGCAGAGTTGACTACTGCTTTCCTGCCGATCTGTTGTACGTTTCAAAAGAGAACGATGGTAATAGCACGATGTCAGAGACCGCAGTCCAATTGCAAGTTGATACAATGCAGCAATATATGGACAAAATGGTTAGTTTCACACCAGGGAACAAGCCATTCCGTGCATTTGACGCTGGTAAAACCGCCGATAGAAGAAAGGCAAATGATTACTTAGAAGCTCCCGAAGCTCGAGACCGTGACAAATTCAGACCAGCTATTCGCCCAGATCAAGTTACACTAACCTATCTAGGGTTAATGAAGAAAGTGATGCAGGCATTCACAACACAGGTCGAAGATGTTGACCAGAATGATTCAGGGGCTGTGCTTGAGAAGAGGTTTAGTGACGCAAAACGAAACAAGCAGAAACAGCACAGCAGCGCAAAACAACAGAAAATGAAACAAAAAGAGCCACAAAAGAAGAAACACCGCAAACAGAATCAAGCACCTAATACACAAGACAAAAAATGCAATGAAGAAGGGACGAAAGAGGCAGATGACTCCACAAATCTCCCCGCAAAGCGATTCCTTCGACGCAAACGCTTTCATAATTTCTCTCCCAACGTACTGGCGCATGATTTTTTAGCCTACCGACGTCTTGATCGGATTTATCACCGCGGTACGATACGGCTAGACTCAGCAACTCAGGATGGCTCCGAGAGTGTTTTACACACTGGTTCGCGTCCATTCGTAGTGTTTAGCTTGACTGGAGACCTCTTCTTGTATCAACAAGCAAGGCGGGTAATTGGGTTGCTCATAGCAATCCTCAGAGGTTGCATCGATATTGACATTCTCGATTTGGTCTTTGACGAGAACTATGCTCATCTTGTCTCCGCCCCACTTGCTCCAAGTCTAGGACTGATGCAAGGAGAAGCAACGTACATGACTTATGAGGGCAGACTCAACATGGTATTGAATGCCCGACGCACACGCGCATTCAGCAAAGGGTTTAATGACGAGGATGTAGTCACATCTGTAGAGCAATGGGAAGAAAGTGTGCTGAAGAATATAGCGAAGGGTTGGTATTTAGATGGGTCTGGAGCCAATGGTCAGTTGAATGCTGAAAGAGACTGGCTAGAGACTGTCCTGCATCCTTGGGCCAAGAAAGCTAGAGGCGAATTGGACAACTATCGTCGATGGAAAGCAGGAGAACTTGCATCAAGTCTTCCACCAGTGGTCAGTGTTGGTACGAGCGTACCTGATGTTTATGTGAAGTGTTTGCAACTTTTACGCGAAGCGGATGCCAACGGTGCATGGCCCGATACTAGTGCACAAAGACAGCTAGTAATGCTCTCAACACCAAATGATGAATCTCTGACCACAAGTTTAACCGCAGCGCGAATGGCAGCAAAGACTAACAACAGTGAAAGTCGATCTTGTGCGTATTCTTTCAAAGAAGGAGAGGGAGGAGCAAGCGGGTCTTTTTCCGTGGGGATCATGCCTGATCGTTCGAGCCAGCCAAAAGGGAACCTGCAGTTTCCCCAGCTAGTGAAGGCTGCATTTGAGTTGGAGAGAGCATTATTCCCCGATCGAGAGCCCTCAAGTACAATCGCCGTCAACAGAAATGCGCAGTTTAGGCCCCACACGGACAAAGGAGCTGGAGCAGGTCAAAGTACGAGCCTAATTGTCGCGATGGGAAATTTCGTGGGAGGTGAGCTGATGGTAGAAGGCGAGAAGAAAGATATACGGTATAACGGCATTGAATTTAACGGCTGGAAACAGAGGCACTGGACCCTGCCATTCAAGGGTGAGCGCTATTCTTTGGTTTGGTTCACCCCCAAAGGTTGCGAAGGCATGAGAGGTATCGATATCGACTTTGATTCATTGAGCAGAGAGAATTAAGCGTAGCTAATTAAAGAGTTGGTTAAAAATTATCTCTCGTCTCGGACTACTGAAGTCTTTCCGGAGTGCCTCTTAACAATATCATCTATTAGAGCTTCAAACGAAGCACTTGGCATTGTGAAGCTGCTCTTATCTTGGAGACAGGTTATACATAACGCTGCATCACTCCTTGATTCGCTACAGCTAGATGTAGTGTAACTATCAACACTTGTTGACGACCCTGCTATAAGTTCCATGAAGCGTGGATTGTTCGTGAGCGACGGTGATCCGCAAGCTAACTCTGCAAATATTGTATCATCTGAAACAAAGATGCTATTAGCCATATGATCCCCTGTTGCCATCACAACTGCATCGGCCGAATTAAATAAACGCGCTTGCTCTGCTATTGGTATATCAAAGTCTTGAACAATATGGAAATCGACGTGCGGGTGTTTCCCCTTCACTTTCCTGACAAGCTGGTCAAGATTATCCCATCTATTCTTGTCACCAGACTCATTAGCGTAAAGAAGGATTCTCGTTGCAAGTTTTCTGTCTTTCTCTATCATCTCTTTTCTATCCCGAGGACGCAATCCGAAGTGGTTAAAGACTTCATCTCGAAATTCGTCCATTATTTGTTTTGTAATTTGCCTCGGATGAGAGAGAGTCCGTTGGTATTCTAATTGATTGTAATACAGGTTCTTGAAGCAATATAATGTAGCATGACTCTCCTCCCAATTGGTTTCTCGAGCGTAACCAAACGCCCCCATTTGATGTGTAAGCTCGCAGAACCAATTTCGACTGTGACTTAGGCATCCTTGTACGCTTTTGGAAAATACATTGTTGAATGGGTAACCTTCCTTCCTATAAACATGCCAGTATGGAAGATACGTAAAAAGAGTATCAAACAGCGAGCTCTCTCTATCGTTTGCTTTGAAGGACAGCAATAGGGTAGGTTCTTCAAAGTAACGCACATTCTTGGCATGAGATGGTAATTGGTTCTGTTTGTTGCGAATCATGAATTGTCGGTTCTCAGTTTCAGCCGTACAATCATTCCAATCAGTCACAGATGTTGCATACATGGTGTGCAACCCTTTCATCCCACACTGATGTCCCAGCTCAGAATCTAAACTACTCGACTCACCCCATTTATCTTCTGCTCTAGCATTCATAGCTTTGGTGCTGCAAGGGACACATCTCTTTGGGTTCTTAGCCATACGCTTATCAAAATAAATCAGTCCACGTAACGATGTGTCCATCTCAGGAGGTTTGGCAGAATCAATGTTGTTTGTCACACAAACATCCGTAAACAGATGCATCCCACCTAAGTTATCATCAACTCGTTGCGGACCGGTAGACACCATCTTTGGCAATCTCGCAGGGTCTGGATAATATTCTAACCAGTCCGATTCTTCATTTTCAAACCAAAGGCCATCACCCACCATTGACCATCCCCAGTCATCGCCGTCTGACGATGAGCCTCCTCTTGATCTTCTATTTAGCCCACCCAAAGTTACGACTGTAACGAAAACCAGGAATGCAGCAATAAACCGCACATTTTTAATTGCTGGGTGGGAAGAAAAGAATAGACGCTGTGCAGTTGGACTGCCAATATTATAAGATGTGGGTGACAATAGCGGAGATTTCAGTGGATGAACATGATCATCTTCTTCTTCTTCAACTCCCTGCTCAATTCTTTCAAGCTCAAATGTAGCCCTGAGATCTGATTGCCCTATATTTAGGTTGCCAATGTTGGCAACATCCGACTGCTTACGTTTGTGGGATGTATCCGGGAGTTCTGCTGGAGAAGCATTGTCTTCTGGTAGGGATGGTTGCCGTTGAAGAAAATTGATGATATCTTCATCGGTGGCGGTAGCTCGACGAGTCAAAGTCTGATGATGATTGTCCATGGTGAGATAATAATAGGTGATGCTATATTTGAGTGGACGACTTCCACGGCATTGCTGTTGTTGGCAGCCGTGTGCTCTTCTATCATCTGCGTCTCCGCGTCTTTTCCGTCTTGGAGGGACAAATCAAAAAATTTAAACGGGTTCTATCTACTGCGGAATTAGTACTAAAAAAGTTCACCAATTTTGGCAACACTCCCTCACAAACTCGGCGATCTCAGTGAGAATGCAGGCTTCTATCCTCGGGGCGTCGTTGGCAATCATTAGGCCAGTCAGCAAATGCAGTATTGCAGCATTGTTTATTAATTGCCAAGATGAAGTCAACTATCTTCCCTCTGTTATTGGCGGCGGTATCAACAAGCACATCTTGTGCACAATACATTCGAGGTGCAGTCGACGGCTTAAATGCACCTGCTCACTCCAATGAAAATCACAGTGATGAATCAAGGACGCTTAATACTCGAATCATCGGCGGCGTAAATATTGGTGGAGAGGATACTAGCTACACAGTCTCCCTCAAAGACGAAAAGGGTAACCACTTCTGCGGCGGTGTGCTCGTATCACACAATGCAGTACTAACTGCAGCTCACTGTGTGGGAGAAGAGTCAGGGAAGGAAGGAATAACAGCAGTGGTTGGTCGTCCTAATCTGAACATTGGGTCGGTTGGACAAGAACTCAAAGTCACAAAACAGCTTCTTCATTCCAAGTTCCGCGCCAGTGGATTTGAATTTGATCATGACTATGCTTTAATGTTCCTTGAGGAGGATGTATCTGTACCAGTTGATATAATTACAATGAATCAAAATCCAGCCTTTCCACTTCCTGGAGCGAAAGTGACGGTGTATGGATATGGTGATGTGGATGATAGTAAAAAGATAACAAGGCTGAGTCGAGAAGTTCTAAAAGCTGACTTGAGAGTTGTCTCGAAAGAAGATTGTGAAGCAGTTGAAGCAGAGTTTGAGGGCAACAATGTAACACTTGCCGGTTATGTTGATGGGGCCACAATGATTTGTGCAAAACACAATGATAGAGATAGTTGCCAAGGAGATTCGGGAGGTCCTTTGGTTCGGCATAGAAGAGATGGCAGCAAAGAGCTTGTAGGCATTGTGAGTTGGGGAGTAGGCTGTGCTAATGAATTTCCAGGGGTATATGCAGCATCCTCCTCCGCATTTAGGTGGGCGAGGAGAACAATTTGTAGAGAGAGCAGGAAACCACATCACCAGTTCAATTGCGAAGATAAATGGTAGATGAACATAATTGTTCAGTTGCAAGCGTTTGGCTCCTGAAGAATATCCAGATTGTGTATGTAAATGTAAACTATAACGAACAATTGAGGCAAGGCATGGATACTTAGATGTTAAATCTGGAAGAGGAATGTAGCAAGGTGCGATGGCATGGCTGTGCAATGGCCAGCTAGCACAAGATCCCAGAGTATCCTCGCTAAATGGTCAACGAATTTGGATCCCGCAGCCATTTTTCGCCCATTCTCAAAGCTCACAAAAGCCCCTTCGTCGACGATGCTCTTCCCACGTGGCCATCTGTTACATCTGCTTTGGCTTCCTCGGTAGGTGACGCACCTAGTAAGTTGAAGAAGTTGTCGCTGCTGACCTCCCTGCACTCGCCATCAAAAGCAAATCGTCATCCGCATCGAAAGATAAGGCGCTTTTTCCAGCAGCAAAGCGAGTGTACAGATTCATTGCGTTTGGTCGGTTGGAAGAAGGAATGTTTTCAGCTCAAACCGAGCATACTTAATCGAAGATATCTCTGCTGTTTTGAACCACCTTGCACAAGGGATTTAGTCGAGATCATCGGATGTAAAATCGTTGATTTTGCCACATCAAAATAATCATGCCGCCATCCAAACTGAATGGTAGCTCATCTGCTCCGACCTCCTTCCTAACAAGCTTAACAAATGGATTTCGTTCGGGTCTCATCTCTCCGGCGCCTTCAACTTCATCTATCACTCCAATTACGCCCATGACGCCGCTTACAACTCCGCGTACACCAGCACAGGCACTTATTGGGCGATACCCGTATGTCAACAAGAAGGACAACAACAACAACAGTCAGCCGCGACAAATATTGCCGCCACAGCTTCCAACTAGCGATGATGATCGTGAACAGCAGCTCGTGGCGCTGCATCTTTTTGCAAACTTTTTGAATGCAGCTGAAAACGCAATTGAAGACATATCCGAACGAGAAAATGATGGCAAGAGGGTGGTGGGGCCTGGCATTATGCGCCTGTGTAATGATTTAGCCGATGGTATACAACATATAGCTGAGGAGCTGGATAGGGAGCATCAACACATTGAAAAAGTCATGAGCGATCATGATTTAAGATTAGTAGAAGAGGGCTCTGGAGCAGCCGAAAGTAAAGATGCGTCCGAAACTGTTGTGGTCGCCTCAGACGAAACGATATTGGTATTACCGTCATCACATGAAGAACTCTTAACAACAATATCTGCAGCGCACACTGTGTTGCTGGATATGGCAACTGCATTACGAGCAATTACACAAGAAGAGGCCCAAGAATTGGGGGAGGTTGCATTGGAAGTTGCAAACATGATGATTTGGTCACTGAGGATGGTCTACAGCAACATGATGCACATAGCTGTGTCAAGTGAGCAAGATGGACATTCTCACAAAGCATCAGGAACGAAACAGGTGACATGGGGCAACGGAAACTCAAACAGTAACCTGGTTCCATTGGTAGAAATATTGGGCGAAGAAGAAAAGAAAGATGAGCATTATAATCCTGGAGGCACGCCTCCTCAAAGTTCGAAATATGCACCACAATTGCCAACAATCCCTTCTTCTCCGACTCGTGTAAGTCACAGTATCCCAGAAAGAGTACGTGTGCTGTGGCCACCTTTGTTGCCCGCAGTGACCGAGGCAAGCAAACACTGTGTCTGCACCGCGAAAGAGCACCCTTTGGCTGCAACTGCTATTGGGCTCACTTGCGGCCCTGCTGCGATCACCACTGCCGTCATTGCTGGACCACCGCTGCTTATTGCAGACTGGGCGATACAAAGCTCTTATGAAGCACTGTCGCATCACACTCCTGTGGTCGAAACCTTGGAAAAGGGCGCCGCCAGTGCTTTACAGGTTGCAAGACTATCTGTGATATGTACGAAATTAGTAGTCAAACAAGGTTTGTCGGTTGGAGAGCGACAGATAAAACGACGAGGAGGTGTCGGGAAGGTTTGTGAAGATGTTGTGGACGGTGCAGTGAATATGGCAACACACCCACTGGACACAGCTGGTAAGGCTTGGGAAGGATTGTTCTGGGTGGGTGGAGCGTTGAGAGATACTGTAGGCTGTGTAGTCGATTCTGTCAATATCCACGTGGATATGCATGGTTAGGAATATACGTGTTATGTACATTAGGTAAATGTTGTGTAATTAATAATTCAAAGGTCTGCTCACTTTGCTGCAGGTTTGCTGTCAAATCCACTCTCTAACTGTCCACTCTCTAACTGCAATATAAGAAGATTAACTTTCTTCTCAAGCGGAGCCAAACGCTTTTTCTTTATCTCATTGGCCCTAGCAAATTGAGCCTGCGCGTCGGCAATTTGAGTTCTGAATGCAAACTTGTCTTCCTGAAGGGTTTCGTTCATGTTCTTCAGAAACATTGAATCGTCAGAAACCTTTTTGTGCTTCTTTTTCAACGTCATACAGCGCTGTTCGAGCTGATGCCGTTGTTGTTTCAGGGCAGATATTAAGTCAGAAGTGGATTGCTCAGCTTTTGAACTGTCTTCGTTTTCTCTCCGCATAGCTTCGAGCCTCCCTTCATAATAGATCCGTTGTTGTTCAAGCTGGCTTTTTAGCAAAGTATAGTATTGACCTGCGAAACCCTCTAATTTGCGATGCACCGCCTCATCATCTTCTGCGGATGATGAGTAAGTAGGAATAGTCGATCTCTCCAATGAGGAAAGCGGCGGCATCCTCCCAACTTCTTCAGAGTTATTCCTCCCCAGCAGCTGCTCTATTTGCGCTTCTTCCATCACACGTGGATCTGTTCCCTCTACAATCTTGCCATCTTCCATATTCTGCAGCAAACGATGGACATACCCTCCACCTGCGAAGTCAAACACATGTTGCGTCTCAGTATCTAATGCATATGCATGAAGAGTTTCTTCGTAATGCTGCATTGCGTGCCCTCTTTGAGAAGGGATTTGAGCCGACGAGGACCCCTCCACTGTCATATCATGTGATAGTGATGGACCTTTTGCGCACGAAATAACTCCACAAATAAGGCACACGTAATTTCCAATTGTATTGAAACAAATGTGACATCTACTGAGCGTTTCGTTGAGACCTGAATGATCAAATCGACACACAGGACATGGCGAATCTTGCCACTGTGCAAGGCAGCCGATGTGGAAGGAATGATTGCAGACTGTAGTGAGAATAGACGATGATGCATCCAACGACATTTTGTCAAGGCAAACAGGACATTGATGATCATCCTTGCTGGGTTGTTGCTTCGATGATGTTGTTGTTGTTGTTGACAGAGATTGATTGCTCGGTGATGGGGGTGATGTCGACGAAGCAAATAATGGTCCCAGAAGGCTAACACCGTCCTCTCCCTCTACATGAACGGTATGATATACAGAGCACGTCTCAGTTTCGTCAAGACTGGTATAGGGTCTGTGATGAAGGTCAGAGACAAACGTTTCGGCTGAGTCTTTTGAATCAAGTACAAATAAAATGAGATAACTTTTGTCGTTCCCTTCATCAGAAGAGTCCTTTTTCTCTTCAGGAATTGATTCGTGGCAGATGCTGTAGTCATGACCACCATTGTATTGTTTGAGTGCTAAGTCACCCAAAGAAGATGACCTTGCACCTCTTGTTAATTGATCATTTGATTTCAGTGCATCTCTTTCTTGCAAGTTTGAAATAGATGCAGCACTCAGCGATGTCGCAAGTGAGTAATCAACTTGCGCCGTATCATCTTCATTCTCACACGACGCCCATGTCATTGATCTTCGACGACTATCCTCTTGTATTGTTGCATCTGTATTATTCTCAGCTGCTTTGGTTCTATTTCTAATCCGCCGTTTTCTACGCTGTTCCGCCTCTTCAGATGGAGACAATCCAATTACTATTCGGACTTGCTCAATAAAAGGGCGATGGCTTCTTACCAGGTTGATGACTCCATCAGGTACCTGGTGCGGAGGAACATTAGTCATGACGACAATCCGTTCCATGTCGTCTATTTGGGATTTGTTGTGTCTATCGTCGTCCTCATGAGAATCAAATGACGAGCAGGTTGAAAACGAGTCGCAAGATGATGATGACTCTGAGCTGTCGTCATCACCAGAGATTTCACCTTGTTCTTCGATTCTATCCTCTAAATTGAGATTATCGCCATCTGCTACAACATCGAGAGCATTTCTTCGGCTTCGATGGTGTAAACTCACAATACTCCCTCCATACGTCCCAAGCGCTGGATTGCCAAACGTTACCGGCCATCTTCGTAGACGAAACTTTCTTCTCAGCTGCTGCTGCTGCTGCTGTTGTTGTGATGAACTCATACTTTGCTACCGCTGGCCACTCGCTCCTATGTCTTCGTTTCCGTTTCCGCCATGTTCATGCTCATGCTACAAATTTTGAATAATTTTGCACCACTGTGAACTGTGAACTGTGAATGAGCGAGGAAGGAGTGTGATTGTACTTTAATAACAGTATAGCTGTTGGTGTATTAATCAACTAACTTAAAAGCTAATAATGAAGGTAGTGGCTTTGACGACATGATAATTGTCATAGACACAGTCCTATCAGCGAGCCATCACCCATCACATCCATTTCACACCGTCCACCGTCCATCAACACTATGATGCTGTAAAAGACACCGTTGAATATGACGAGTACAATGATGACGCTTCAGTATCTGCTCCTTTTTTCATGCATCCTTATAGTGCATCCATTTTCACTTCCCAGCCACCACCAGGTGAAATTGGGTGGCGGCAGTACAATCCACAACAGAAGATGTCGCCCTCTGAGAACCAGCAGTCATCTGCCTCCCAAACTCGAACATCTCGTACAAGACACACTTGATTCCGATCGCAAAATCGTCGTTGTTACCGGAGGAGTTCTGTCAGGTATCGGTAAAGGTGTCACTGCATCTTCCATGGGCGTCCTCTTTCGAGCGATGGGGTATAGAGTCACTGCGTTAAAAATTGATCCCTATCTCAATGTCGATGCTGGTACCATGTCGCCATTTGAGCACGGAGAGGTATTCGTCCTTGATGATGGTGGAGAAACTGATTTAGATCTGGGTAACTACGAACGTTTTTTGAGTGTGAGTCTAACGAAGGATAGTAATCTCAGTACAGGCAAGATCTATCAATCGGTGATTGAGCGAGAACGGGTCGGAGAATACCTTGGCAAGACAGTGCAAGTAGTGCCGCATATATCAGATGCAATTCAAGAGTGGATACTCAAAGTTGCACAGACACCTGTTTCACGATTCTCTAAAGTTGCCAACGATAACGATGATGCCAAAGATGAACCTCCTGAGGTATGCATCGTTGAATTAGGCGGGACATTGGGTGACATTGAATCCATGCCATTTGTGGAAGCTCTTCGTCAGCTTCAAGAAAACCTTGGATACAAGAACTTGTGCTTTGCACACGTCTCTCTTGTTCCATCGTTGGGTGATCCGGCCGAGCAAAAGACAAAGCCGACACAGCATTCTGTGAAATCGATGATGCAGCTTGGTCTTCGCCCGGATTTTTTGTGTTGTCGAGGCAAGGAACAGCTGGAACCGAGTACAGTGTCCAAACTCTCGTTATTTACATCAGTGCCAAAGGGTGCGATAGTGTCATTGCATGATGTGTCAAATATATACCGTGTTCCATTGATGATGATCGAGCAAAATGTGCACAGTATGCTGGCGCAAAGATTGCGTTTGGGCCCATATGAAAAGGGTGTTGATTATTCAATGGTTGAGGATTTGACGCAAATCGAGGAAAGCGTGGTAATCAAGGATTGGAAGAAGTTAGCAGATAGTGTAGACGAGCCAGAGTCAGAATGTGTTATTGGCATTGTCGGCAAGTACATTGAACAAGGAGATGCATATTTATCGGTGGTAAAGGCGCTCACTCATGCATCGATTGCAACCAAACAGAGATTACGTATTGAGTGGATAGAAGCATCCAGTCTTTGCAAAGATGATGATGGGTGACGACGCTGAAAACGCGTCTGATGAAACTGCTTGGGATCGTCTCAAACTTTGCGATGGTGTCGTTGTTCCCGGAGGTTTTGGGTCTCGTGGAATGGAAGGGAAGATACAAACAATTCAATACCTACGTGAAAATAAGGTGCCGTTCTTAGGCATTTGTCTTGGTATGCAAGCAACTGTTATTGAGTATTGCCGCAATGTAGTGGGCATCAAGAAAGCTCACAGTGCAGAGTTCTTTGATGATCTTGTGAAAGACGAAGAGGACGCGGTAATTTTCATGCCAGAAGGTGATAGAACGAGACTAGGTGGGACTATGAGGCTCGGTGTCCGTGAAACAGTATTGCTCGAAGGTAGTATTGCTCGCAAAATGTATGGTAGCGAGAAGGTGATGGAACGTCATAGGCATAGGTATGAAGTGAATCCTGCTTTGGTTTCTAGGTTAGAAAGTGCAGGATTGCAGTTTGTAGGAAGAAATACGGATGAGAGTGGGCAGAGGATGGAAGTATGTGAGCTCAGTGAATCAACTCACCCCTACTTCGTGGCAAGTCAATACCATCCTGAGTTCACCAGTCGCCCAGAACTGCCGAATCCTCTATTCTTGGGCCTTCTACAAACGTGCAAAAAGACAGCAGCAGCCAAGAGTAAAGCAACTGTTGCTAACTAAGCTAGTTAATTAATGAAGATTATGTTATGTTGCTCAAAATCTGAAGCAAAACATCACACTCGTGTACAATTCTTGCATTGCTTTCGTTTCTCTTCATTGCTGTCTCGATCACAGATACTCCATCGGCAGAAATGATTCGATCTGCCCAGTTTTCACTTACTAGGACGAGGTAGTGGAGCGATTTGCACAACTCCTCTACCAATATTTGATCATGCACCTGATCTCTAATGCAAGAAAGTATGGAAACAACTGCAGGAACAGCCTCATTCGCAAAAGTGGGATCTCTTTCAACAACATTAGATATGAAGCGAGAGCCTCTTTTTATGATTCCAGAGCATGTTGGATTGGATCTCATCGTCGCCACAACCGATCCAATTCCTCCTGAGTTAACAATCGCTGTAACGCATTTCTTTTGAGAGCTGAGGCTCATAAGAACAGTCAGAGCAGTTTCTAGTAATGACGTTTCGTGAGGATGAACCAATATCAAGCAGATGATAGCGTCAATTGCTCCCGTTGAGAGGCATAATTTTTTGTGCTCGTCGGAAACACGTATGGCTGCATAGAGTGCGAAACAACAAGCCTCAAGGAGTGAAGCTGAAGTATCAATGTTTTGCAACGTTTTGATTATACACTTGATGCCATCTTCGGTACATAGTTCGCCAAACCCCTCCGGCTGTTTCAACCCTACAGTCGACAAGAAGAAGCAAGCGTTCTCAATAAGCTCTTCATTGTTAGCGTGTGCAGCCATTGCCATCATCACGAAAGGCACGAAGGATGCAGATCTCAAAGTAGAATCTCCGTTTTCCTCCAACGCGAGATTCCGAAGTAAAGAACATGCGTGCATCTCAATCGTCTTCTTACTTGGATTTGCTTGTATTATACTTCCCAGTACATCAAATATTTCAGGGAACGCCATTATCATTGTTCGACAAATCACATCCACCGACAATCGTTGTAAAATTGAAGCACGTAGCTGATTGTATGTATTTATCTTTCTCGTGAAGATAAAATGTTGCGATAATCGTATCCAAATCACATGAGATGATCTGCTTCGTCTCAGATGACGAGTCGCTGAGGTTGCATAGGGCTCTGAAAGCTTCTCGGTCGACTTCTGGACAGTCAAACTCTGCCTTGATACATGAAAAGAGATCATTGATGGCACCGTGCGCAGTGATAATTTCTCTCGTCTCTGATGAAGCTGACAAGTTAGCTAAAGCTGTGCAGCATACCTGCGCCACTTCTTTAGAAGAAGAATGCATGTGAAGAGCATCGCAAATTATTTGTAATGCATTGAGAACATCTCCCGCCAACTCAATCTTCTCACGTAAGCCCGATGCAGCGGAGCGATCGGCCTTTTTAGTTTCGTCGGCTGCTGAGGGGGGACTTGAAAAAGAAGACATCGTCAATGGGACCTCGTCAGTTGAAGTAGTTGTCTTCTTTGTAGAAACCTTCGGTGAAGTATGGACTTCAGGTTCTTGTTGACTGCTTTGACTGTTTTTGGCTCGCATCTCCGCCTCCATTTCCTTCCGAAAATCATCAATGTTAAATCTCTCTCCGTTGGCCTCTGCAGCCGCATCTCGAAGTATATCGACTGAATTCCAGTTCCTCGAATTGCGCATCTCCATTTCAAAGCCAGTAGGATCGGTTGGATCTGATGCTCTTCGGAGATCTTTCGCATTAAGGCTGAATCTGTTTGGGTCCACTTGTCGCAGGGAAAAACGATTCGGTCTCTTGCCCTTGCTCTCCGCAGGCTTAACTGAGGCTGGTGCGAAAGAATCTGATGGAATACACCGATTATTCTTTTTCTGCGAAGCATCATCTTCGTCAGCTTGCATTTGCAGTTTTCCTCCTTTCTTCGTTGAAGCACCCGTTGAACCTCGCAGTAGAGTTTTTATCCTCTGTCCATCACTGCTATCACTGCTTACGCCACTCATGGAAGTTGTAGAAGGTTCTCTTGTCATTAATGACGAGCGTCGATTATCAACTTTGCCACTATTTGCATTCAGACCTTCATTTTGGGTGGCTTCGTCTAGTGAAAGGCTCCTATCCGAATGTTGCTTCGGAATGCTGGACACATCAAGACTGCGTTCAGAAGTAAATCGATAAAGTTCCCTTGAAAGAGGATGTAACTTTGGCGGCCCAAAGTACTCAGAACTATTTTCACTACCGTCAGTACTTTCTTTCCCAATACTCTCAATGCCAAGACTCCGTTCAGAGTTAAACTTATACATCTCTCTTGACATCGGATGGAACCTTTGTCGTCGTTGCGTAGCCATCCATTTCTTATCTTCTTCTTCCTCTTCTTCATCGTCTGCCACTCTAGGCATGGAAGGCTGCCCCCTATCCCTATCTCTTCTATCCCGTTGATAACCTACAATATCCGTTGGTACTTGGTCATCATGCTTTCTGAAATTTGTCATAGGTGTTTCTTCTGATACAGACTCAAATGGTTTCGAATTATACCGATTGCTTCTCTTGGGGACTTGTTGTTCAATAAATAATGTATCCATCGTGATTTCAGATGCCACCGTGATATCATCATCACAAACAAATGTATCTGGAACTCTCACTGGAGCTGCTTTGGATGGGGCTTTCACAGATGATGGTATACGTATGTCTGGTATGTTGCAACGGAGGCAAATTCCATTTACAACCTCCCCCTCTACAGTCAGCGGATCACGCTTATTTCGGAAGCGAGAGACCTTGTGAGTTTTACGCTGACATGTCGGACACTCCCCTCGCTTCAATCGCTGTTGTCTCAGCTTATCTACTTCGTTTGAAACTTCCTCATTAATGATGTCTGAACCGAACAGATCCATTTTGTATTTTGATTGCGAAGGTGAGCTCTAGTCGTAAAATAATCTCATGCCAGAAGTGGCGCTGCTCGGTAGCTCCTGATCATAGATAATGCAGGGCGTCGATGGATAGAACGAGGCACCTATGGTTCTTTGCGGCCATCAGGCGGCGCTGCTTACCCACTAAGTAAGCAACAATGTATCTTGAACATGGACAACACACCACCATCGCATACATGCTGCATATCTGCTGCGCCTTTCCGCGGTTGCTGCCCATCGGTTTCGAAAAGTCCAGTTCTCAAGGTCGCCTACATAGGTCCCGCGCATCATCGCAAATTTATCGCGATAACGGCACTTACAACAACTCTACATAGCTGTGAGAAATGAGAACTCCTCGTGTCTTGCTTTTGAGGAGCATTGCGATGCTGCATATGCAATGCTTATGAATGCAAGCAACGCGAACTCTACAATACGTATGACACTTATCACTTCACAACCTCTCTTCAGACATTAAAATACTAACAAGAACAAACAAACAATGGGTATATTTAGACAAAACAACAATGCATCTGCTGCCCTTCCAGATTTGATAAGCCATGAAGATTGGAAGCTAGTGCTAATGGAATGCAAGATGTGTCCAAGAGACGCAACAACATGGTCTGTTCAAGATGGTTTCTTTGATGGCGAAATTACTTCAAAGGTCTTGCCAATCCACCAGGCATGCGCTCTGATGGCACCTCGAGAAGTGATTGAGACGCTTGTAAAGTGTTATCCGCAAGGTATCAAAATGAAAGAGAGCGCCTTTCATCGCACAGCATTGCATATTGCTTGCCAGACGAATGCACCAATTGAAACGATCGAGGCACTTGTACATTTCTATCCAGAGGCTACAAGAATTCAAGACGCACTTGGAAGACTTCCTATTCATTATGCTTGTGCACATGAAGTGCCTTCTTCTACGCTTGAATTACTGCTGAGAGAGTTTCCGGAATCTTGCAAGATTGGAGATCAGAATGGTTGGTTGCCTCTTCACGTTGCCTGTCGTCGAGGTGTATCTCTTTATGAATTGGAGCTGCTCCTTGATTGCTATCCTCAATCTGCTAATACGCTGACGGACAAGGGTAGCAGTCCACTCATGTGTGCTCAGAAAGGTAACAGTAGGCATCACGAGGAAATGGTTCAATACTTGGAGGATTATATCAAACGATCAGAACAAAATGAAAAAGATCTCCTTTCATTTGACACTTGGGAACCTGCCCACAAGCTATCAACAATCCATCACAGAAATGTAGCGGCAAAAGGGGCTTAGATGAACTCTTATATTTGTAGTATGAAATAGTGGTATGATACAACCTTCGACCTTGGTATTACAATGGGTAATACTTGCCCTGCTTCATGTAGACCATGCCTACATTTTGTAAATGTTCTACTGCTGCCTTTACTGCCATTTTTTCTTTCGCTTTAGTCGCTCCAACTAGCAATGCCAAGTCAGACCCAGATATGCCTCCATCGTCTTTGGAATAGCGGATATATCGAAACGCATCATCTGGTTTGAATAGCGGTTGTTGTTGCTGTGGCTGCAGCTGCTGGTTGTTGTTGTCGTTGTAAAGTAGTGAGTTGAGCTTGAGATTAAGATCACCTGACATCAGAATCCGATTCTTTGGCATATCATCATCAATAGGTTTCCCTCCTATTGTCTTGTTTGTCTCTGTTGTGAGATTGCTGCGTAGAATCTTTTCATTACTTGATGAACAAAGTTCCATTTGTCGTATAGATGCTTCTTGTGGACTAGTGACAATGGATACCGCTGAAGCTGCGAGCCATATGATTTGCTGCGTTGATTGATGCTCTTCGCAGCTGTCCTTGAGACTATGATCATCTAGCAGACCCGTCTCTACTTTCAACAACCATGGTCCCTATACAATCCACAGTCTGACCAACCTTGAGGGTAGGTAACGGCGATGACAAAATGGAATGTGAAGTAATAGTTGATGATGAGGTAAAATCGTTGTATTGCTCATCTATGTCACGGCCCTGCTGCCTCAGATGTTGTGGTAGACTTTGTTGGTTCGATGCCTCTGTTGTGGAGCTGCAAGAATCCAATGTCATCTTTCTCTTTGTAAATACTGCCACTGTTCCCGATCCATCGTCTATAATGAAGGAAACTAGTAAATTTTGGGGTGAATATTTCTGACACGACAATAAAGCTCGTTCATCAGCAGGTTGCTGCGGTAATATTTCCACAATTGTTCCCATTAGACGAAAGAGACGATTATTATTGTTTTGTTTTGCGTATCTGAGGACATCACAAAGAAATATCCTGAGAGGCACAGTCACAGATTGAATCGTCCCACTAGAGTAATTGTTCGATTTCATTCTGCTTTTGCTTGATGCCTTCTCCCTCACTCCTAATAGATGAATCCACTAAGTATACCTTTTGATGTCATTGCATTATTGTTGAATGTTGTGCATGTTGAGAATGCGGACAAATCCAAAACGGACAAATAAAGTCCCGTCCCAAGGAAAGGACAGGTATAGGACAAAAAACACCTAGATACAGTTGGGTTAGGCACACGACGTTGTAGCGACGCCCATACGATCAAACAATGCTTGAGCCGTGAAAAAGATGCTTCTATACTATCATGGCCGGCTATGATGGATAACTAGAAGCTGTTGATTGTCATATTAACAGCGTGAGATACAATATGGTGCTAGAGAGTAGAGCTGGCGGCCGTCTCAGTTGCCTCATCAGGTCACCTACGACGCTGTAGCGACGCCCATACGATCAAACAATGCTTGAGCCGTGAAAAAGATGCTTCTATACTATCATGGCCGGCTATGATGGATAACTAGAAGCTGTTGATTGTCATATTAACAGCGTGAGATACAATATGGTGCTAGAGAGTAGAGCTGGCGGCCGTCTCAGTTGCCTCATCAGGTCACCTACGACGCTGTAGCGACGCCCATACGATCAAACAATGCTTGAGCCGTGAAAAAGATGCTTCTATACTATCATGGCCGGCTATGATGGATAACTAGAAGCTGTTGATTGTCATATTAACAGCGTGAGATACAATATGGTGCTAGAGAGTAGAGCTGGCGGCCGTCTCAGTTGCCTCATCAGGTCACCTACGACGCTGTAGCGACGCCCATACGATCAAACAATGCTTGAGCCGTGAAAAAGATGCTTCTATACTATCATGGCCGGCTATGATGGATAACTAGAAGCTGTTGATTGTCATATTAACAGCGTGAGATACAATATGGTGCTAGAGAGTAGAGCTGGCGGCCGTCTCAGTTGCCTCATCAGGTCACCTACGACGCTGTAGCGACGCCCATACGATCAAACAATGCTTGAGCCGTGAAAAAGATGCTTCTATACTATCATGGCCGGCTATGATGGATAACTAGAAGCTGTTGATTGTCATATTAACAGCGTGAGATACAATATGGTGCTAGAGAGTAGAGCTGGCGGCCGTCTCAGTTGCCTCATCAGGTCACCTACGACGCTGTAGCGACGCCCATACGATCAAACAATGCTTGAGCCGTGAAAAAGATGCTTCTATACTATCATGGCCGGCTATGATGGATAACTAGAAGCTGTTGATTGTCATATTAACAGCGTGAGATACAATATGGTGCTAGAGAGTAGAGCTGGCGGCCGTCTCAGTTGCCTCATCAGGTCACCTACGACGCTGTAGCGACGCCCATACGATCAAACAATGCTTGAGCCGTGAAAAAGATGCTTCTATACTATCATGGCCGGCTATGATGGATAACTAGAAGCTGTTGATTGTCATATTAACAGCGTGAGATACAATATGGTGCTAGAGAGTAGAGCTGGCGGCCGTCTCAGTTGCCTCATCAGGTCACCTACGACGCTGTAGCGACGCCCATACGATCAAACAATGCTTGAGCCGTGAAAAAGATGCTTCTATACTATCATGGCCGGCTATGATGGATAACTAGAAGCTGTTGATTGTCATATTAACAGCGTGAGATACAATATGGTGCTAGAGAGTAGAGCTGGCGGCCGTCTCAGTTGCCTCATCAGGTCACCTACGACGCTGTAGCGACGCCCATACGATCAAACAATGCTTGAGCCGTGAAAAAGATGCTTCTATACTATCATGGCCGGCTATGATGGATAACTAGAAGCTGTTGATTGTCATATTAACAGCGTGAGATACAATATGGTGCTAGAGAGTAGAGCTGGCGGCCGTCTCAGTTGCCTCATCAGGTCACCTACGACGCTGTAGCGACGCCCATACGATCAAACAATGCTTGAGCCGTGAAAAAGATGCTTCTATACTATCATGGCCGGCTATGATGGATAACTAGAAGCTGTTGATTGTCATATTAACAGCGTGAGATACAATATGGTGCTAGAGAGTAGAGCTGGCGGCCGTCTCAGTTGCCTCATCAGGTCACCTACGACGCTGTAGCGACGCCCATACGATCAAACAATGCTTGAGCCGTGAAAAAGATGCTTCTATACTATCATGGCCGGCTATGATGGATAACTAGAAGCTGTTGATTGTCATATTAACAGCGTGAGATACAATATGGTGCTAGAGAGTAGAGCTGGCGGCCGTCTCAGTTGCCTCATCAGGTCACCTACGACGCTGTAGCGACGCCCATACGATCAAACAATGCTTGAGCCGTGAAAAAGATGCTTCTATACTATCATGGCCGGCTATGATGGATAACTAGAAGCTGTTGATTGTCATATTAACAGCGTGAGATACAATATGGTGCTAGAGAGTAGAGCTGACTAATCATATTGGGCCACTAAAAAGCTGTGGATTGCGACATTCACAGCGTTAGATACGATATGGTGCTAGAGTGTTGCTTGCGGGCATCCCAAATTGGACCTCATCAGGTCACCTACGACGCTGTAGCATGGCTGATACACATATAAAGAGCTTGAGTAGCGGCATGTATCCGTCTATGCTATCGTAACCAATTATATTGGGCCACTAAAAGCTGTTGATTGCGACATTCACAGCGTTAGATACGATATGGTGCTAGAGTGTTGCTGGCGGGCATCCCAAATTGGACCTCATCAGGTCACCTACGACGCTGTAGCATGGCTGATTCACATATAAAGAGCTTGAGTAGCGGCATGTATCCGTCTATGCTATCGTAACCAATCATATTGGGCCACTAAAAGCTGTGGATTGCGACATTCACAGCGTTAGATACGATATGGTGCTAGAGTGTTGCTGGCGGCCATTTTTTCGAGAAAAGGTGATGGGGTAGATAGAAGAGAAAAGGAAAGGTATACCAGAGCGCTAATGTGATTAGGCATTGAGATTAGGGTGACGATGCCTCAGCGATTGTAATGCTAATGAATGGTACGAAAATCAAATTTGCCCTTTAACCCTGGACCCGTGCAATTGTATGTTTCAATCTTGTGGCTCGAGGTAGCCAAGGCATATGCAATAACTCGAGTGGCATTGCCAAGATAACCGGCCCACGTTAGGTACGTCGACTGCCACAAACCAGCTATTTCTTTCTGCGCACTCATGAGGAAACAAAAATCCGCTGGACCATCTTGTCCGTCGACAACTCTAACCTTCAATCCTCTAGCCTCGAATGCATCCACATACGGTTGTGCTGTTTCTCCGCCAAACCTCGTCACAATTGCGATCTTATCACCTTCCTTCAAGTGTCCAAACAAATCAGCTGCTTGCTGTGGATCAGCTTCGTGAAATCCATAGCATTCCATCGTTTTGGCATTTCTTTCTTAAAATTGCGATAATGAAAGACATTTTCGTCTGGATCCGCCATTACCTTGCAGCAAGAAGACTCATTAAATCGAAAGAACTGCCTAATCTCTTCATGAAAACGGTCCTCTAGCTGTAGATTTTGAAATTGTGCCGAGAAGAGAAATGGCAAGCTGACATTACGTTTGCTTGCAGCATTGTACACCATGGCATGATGTTTCGATGCTTCTGACACAAAAGATTGTAACCCAGATACTATTTCTTTTTCATCAATAGAGTTGATCTCATGAAACGGCGAATTAGCTTCAACTCGTTCATCCCCCCCAAGTAATTGATGTTGCATCTTCCATATATCTGCAAATTCGTTATTGTTTGCTTCACTAAAGTCAAATTGGTTTGTATTTGGAAAGCACCGTTGCAAGTCCTGAGCTCCTCTAACCCATTTATTGTGCTGTTGATGTCGAAGAGCGACTCTTGCAGAATAACCAAGTTTATTTGTCGAGTTGTAGAATGCTCCACTCTCTAACCACCACTTGAGTGACAAGCAGCGTCCTAGCTTGCCAAGATTGTTCCCCATCTCACCTGATAGCTGACAGACAATTGTTACTGGTACTGTCTCTATTATTTCATGATGATGAGTTAGATTGTGACTGACCGGCTGATGAACCTCCATTTCGTTTGTCATCCAGGCGTATTGCTGGGGCAATATAACAAACAACATGAACATGAAAGAGGCTACTCCGCCGATCACATATAGCTGCCGCTTTGATCCCTTTGCACCATTATTGCTGCTGGGGGGTCTGATGACTGATTCCGGCGCCTCCATTGTCGATCGCAGCCTTTCTAAGTCAATATTAGTTCCTTATGGTCCACCCCAACCGCCTACCTCAGCACATGGCGCAGTGGCACATCGGCGATCGATCAGCGACGGAAAGCGTTGCTATTTTATTTTGTTCGAGGGCCTTTGAAGTGGGTACATATCATGTGTATCATGGGCAAAGCGTGGGCAAAAGCTTTTGTATCCACTTCACCAACATCACTTTTTATTTTTCAGCATTTTTCGAATGCATGCACCCTCATAAGAAGTGCAACGATGTCATCCCCTACGCAGCGAAAGCACCTCCTCGACGAGGACAATAACAAGAGCGACGATGCTGTGAAGCGTCTCCGAGGCGGTGGCTACGGCTACGATGATTCCGAAGAGCTGTTCGACGAAGACCCTTTTGAAGAAATTGACATGATGATGGACGGTCCACCTGAAAATGACACAACTAATGCCAAAGATGACGGAGAGGGAGATATTGCCTTTGGGGATATCACCGATGCTCATCGTGCGAGGTGGGAACGACCTGCTGTGCCCGAGGCAGTGTGGAAGACTGCTGAGAATGACTTGAACTTGCAATGGCTGGATATTGATATGATTGGAGGTGTACCTTTGGATCAAAATCCCAATGCTGCCAAACAGGTTGTGGGTGCCAAGAGTGGCAGTGTTCCCATCATTCGTTTGTATGGTGTCAATGAAACTGGAAACTCGGTTGCGGTATTTATTCACGGTTTCACTGCGTATGGATACTTTGCTCTGCCCAAGGGATTTCAGGTAGATGCCAGTGACGATAACTTGGGACAGATCCGAAGAATTCTAGATGATAATATACGTGCCAAGCTCGGTAATCAATTCAACAAGGGAAGCTCTGGAGATGGGAATACACCAGCAGTTTGTCTGGCAGTTCAGGCTGTCAAAGATAAACAATCTATCATGGGATACGACCCCTCACACACTAACTTTCTGAAGGTCTACGTGGGCATGCCGACTATGATTCCAAAACTCAAGACGATCATGGAAGATGGAATCACGTTGCCTGGATTGACAGATGAAAATGGAGGAGCAGTTCGAGGTTCCACGACCTTTCAACCATTTGAGTGTAATGTTCCGTATGTATTGAGGTACATGATTGATAGAGATGTGACGGGTGCTGGTTGGTTGAGTCTACCCAAAGGCACTTACAAGCTGAGGAAGTCCGAGAATGAGAAAGGAACTCACTGTCAGGTATGCATAGATTAGATGTGGGACTTGTTCAATTTGCTGTTACAACATCTTACAATGACGTTTCTTTTTGCCTCCTCAACAGATTGAAGCTGACATTTGCTACAATGAAATCATCCCTCGCAAACCCGAGGGCGAATGGTCTAAAGTGGCACCATTGAGAATCCTTTCCTTCGATATTGAATGTCAAGGTAGAAAGGGATACTTTCCAGAGGCAGAGCAGGACCCTGTTATTCAGATTGCAAACTCGCTCAGCGTTTATGGCAGAAATACAGGTCCAATTGTCCAAAATGTGTTTACCTTGAAAGGTTGCCTTCCAATTGTTGGTGCACAAGTAATCTCCAGTGAAACCGAACAAGACATGTTGCTGAAGTGGCGTCAGTTTTTGCACGCTTCTGATGCAGATATTCTCACGTAAGAATGTGTTGGAATTGCCTTTTATTCATTTGAGTCATCATTTGCAAGAGAACTTACCATTTAGGCTCTTTGTTTTTGCAGGGGTTACAACGTACAGAACTTCGATATTCCCTATCTGCTTGATCGTGCAGAAGCTATATGGGGTAAGAAGGATCCTAAGTTGCGCACCTTCACTCAGTGGGGACGTGTGAAGAATGCCCAAACTAAGAAGCGTGAGACCATGTTTTCATCGTCAGCCTATGGCCGCAGGAACAACACCGAAACTACAATTGAAGGTCGTGTAATCTTTGATATGCTTCCATACATGCAGCGCAATCACAAACTAAGCTCCTACTCGCTTAACTCCGTCTGTGCTGAATTTCTAAACCAGCAAAAAGAAGATGTGCACCACTCCATCATTTCAGATCTTCAGAATGGAACTGACGCAGACCGTCATCGATTGGCTGTGTACTGTATCAAAGATGCGTTGCTCCCTCAACGTCTGATGGACAAGTTGAGTGTGCTCATTAACTACGTTGAAATGGCACGTGTGACTGGAGTGCCCGTGTCGTTTTTGATCTCACGTGGACAGCAAATCAAAGTGTTTTCAATGATTCTTCGAAAGTGTAGAGATGAAAATCTGCTTGTTCCAACTTTGAAAAAGAGCGGTGCCAACAATGACGATGGCTACGAAGGTGCTACCGTATTGGACCCTATCAAATCGTATTATGAGGTTCCTATCGCCACTCTTGATTTCGCCTCGCTTTATCCATCCATCATGCAAGCATACAACTTGTGTTACTCGACGATGATCAGTGCCAAAGATGCAACAAAAATTGATCCAACGAAATACAAGAAAAGCGAAAATGGTCACACATTTGTCCACTCCCATGTGAAGAAAGGGATTCTCCCAACTATTCTTGAGGAGCTACTTTCCGCTCGTAAGAGAGCTAAGAAAGACATGAAGAATGCCCCGAATGACTTTGAAAAGTCAGTCCAAAATGGTCGTCAGCTCGCTTTGAAAGTATCAGCGAACTCTGTGTATGGATTTACGGGTGCTGGAGTAGGACAGCTCCCTTGTCTACCGATTGCATCTTCTGTTACCTCATATGGACGATTTCTGTTGGAGAAAACGAAAGCTTACGTCGAAGAGCACTACACCCAAGCAAATGGGTACGAACACAATGCCCAAGTTGTGTATGGAGACACTGACTCTGTCATGGTCAAGTTTGGCACCACGACTGTAGCCGACACCTTTCCATTGGCCATTGAAGCTGCTGAGAAGTGCTCTGCGATTTTCCCCGACCCTATTCTTCTTGAGTTCGAGAAGGTCTACTACCCCTACTTGCTCATGAATAAGAAGCGTTATGCAGGACTTATGTGGACTCAGAAGGACAAGTATGACTACATGGACACGAAAGGTCTCGAGACCGTTCGACGTGATAACTGTGCTTTGGTTCGTGATGTCATTCAGACGTCTTTGGATAAAATCATTATTGAGAGGAACGTGCCGGGTGCTATTGACTATGTCAAGTCTCAAATTGCTGATTTACTGCAAAACAAAATGGATATTTCTCAGCTGGTCATTACGAAGAATCTGAATAAGGGAGCAGAATACGCATTGGGTCTTGGTGGAAAGGAAGAAGATTACAAGATGAAGCAAGCTCACGTAGAACTTGCAGCCAGGATGAGAAAGCGTGATGCTGGATCGGCTCCACAGATGGGTGATCGTGTCCCTTACGTAATTATCACTAGTGCAAAGGGAGCAGCGACATACGAAAAATCGGAGGATCCTATTTATGTGCTTGAAAACAATATCCCCATCGACACGAAGTGGTACCTTTCCAACCAGCTCTCAAAACCTCTGACCAGAATTTTTGAGCCAATCATTTCCAACGTCGAGAAGTCATTGTTGCAAGGTGAACATACTCGAAAGATTTTTATCCCAACGCCCACTGCCAAGAAGGGTTCATTGATGATGTTTGCTCACAAGAAGGCAACCTGCATGGGATGTAAGGTTGGAATCAACGCAAACGAAGGGAACCTGTGCAAGTACTGTCTACCGAAGGAGGCACAGATTTACCTCGAAAAGTTGAATGCTTTGAAGGAAGCCGAACTTCGCTATGCTCATCTCTGGTCTGAAGCCCAGCGAATCCATGGTACTCTCCACACTGATATCATGTGCACTGGTGACGGATGCTCGTGTCAGTTCTATCGCAGGAAGAAAGTCCAAGCGGATATTCGTCTATACCAAGAACAAGTTGATAAGTTCGGCAGGTAAGAGTTTGATCTCGCAACAATGCTACCAATGTGGAGGGACTAGATTTTATTCATATCATCATCAAGTAGTAGAAAGTATTTAAGTTTAACTTTTCCTTTAGAGTAATAATATCACCGCTCTTATATCATTCCTCTTCCTCCAATGCCTCTTCACTGCAGTCCTCGTCGCCACTCTCTTCTTCGTCATCTGACTCTAACAAAGTAAAGAATTCGCCTTCCCTGATGTCTCGTAAAGTAACAACTGCCATGAAAGTACCACCTTCGTCATCTTCCAACTCAACCAATTGACAATTTGGACCTTCACTTGCGGTATTATCCAGAAAAGAAGCCATCTCCGTCCGTAACTGCACTCTTGGTAGCTCAATATCAGGCATGTTGTGTTCGGTGAATAAGATAGTATCAGCCTCAATAGCTTCAGTAGCCCAAGTGCCATCCACGTTAGTCATGGAGGACTCTCGATTTGATTGTTGCTCGTTCTCACAATCATGCTTCTGTTCACTGAAGTAAATATCTCTTGCATAAGAAATACAAGGAGTCATCCTGGCTTGGGATGATCGTGCTATGCCACCATAGCCGAGTGTTCAAGAGTAATATGTCTCCTTGTTTGCACTCTACTTTCAATGTGATGGTTGTTGGCTTCTTTATCACTTTCACTCTCTTCAACTTTTCTCTTTTTATTCGATGGACTACTCTCATTTTGCTCCATCAGTTCTGCTGTTGGTCTCAAACGCCAGATTTTCGTTCCAGAGAGTTGGTAATGGAACGTTCCATCATGCGTAACAGAATCGGTGTGCTCTGGTCGACCTAACAATGACTCGTTTGAATTGTAGTTCTTGCCAAAGAAGAGCCAAAGAGCTGGGCCGTAGTTAACTCTCATGGTGGTGGCAGTAGCGTCATCTTTTGAATCTGACTCCTTCACTGGCAAGTGAACCATCGGTAGACGACTCGTCAGCAGATCTTCCAAAACTTCTTGGCTATGCTGTACAAGAAAGCTGCAATAACCTCTCCCTTTATTGTTGTTGTGTAGAAAATTGCCAGGTTTTGCTTCCGTATCATCATCATCATCATCATTAGGTTTGTGATTCTTTTCATTCTCTATGCACCACGAGGCTTTGTCTTGTTCACCAAGAGAATCGAACAGATCTTTGACATCATCTGCATGAAAGAACTCTGCATCGTTATTAGCTTGTTTGCTGGGTTTGTATCCTCTAATGTGCAGAGCTTGATGGCTGTCATATGCATCTTGAAAGGCTGAGCGAGGTATCAAAGTCGAGTCTTGTAGATCAATCAAAGGCACTTCGTAGACGATAGGAGGACGAGGAGCACAAGCACTGCCGCAGCAGCTCTTCCTTGTGCATGATGTTTCCTTTTCAGCCATGGTTGGATTGCAACAGCAGTATCCAAGCTTCGGAGAAGTGAGGGCTGCAGTGTTCTTTGAGTTGAAGGGGAAGAGGTGGCCGCGCTGGAATTTTACATCTTGTTGTTTCAGACTAGTACATAATAAGTAAGGGTACTATTTAGGGTACTCAAAGCTTAACGTATGTCACGGCCCACGCACAGGCCCACGGACCTCGCACAAAAGCTTGCGCAAGGATCCTTGCGCAAGCTATTGTACTCAAAGCTTACAAGAAGAATAGCTTGCGCAAGGTCTCGGTCGGATAGCTTGCGCAAGGTCTCTGGTCGCACGACATCTCTCGACAGAACTCAAAGCTCTCTCAATCGATCATCTCATAATTTTTCAGAGAGCAATCTTCATAAACATACTCCCTAGACGACTCACCTACACCTACAACTACAAACTCTTGTGTAGGAATTCTTCTTGTGCAATCAAGGATAGCTTGCGCAAGCTAGCTTGCACAAGATAGCTTCTGCAAGGTCGCACATATCTCTCGACAGAACTCAAAGCTCTCTCAATCGATCATCTCATAATTTTTCAGAGAGCAATCTTCATAAACATACTCCCTACGACTTACCTACCGAGATGAAGTCAAGAAAAGAAATCAACAGACAAAACTACCAACGAAA
>JAHBBA010000077.1:0-66595 GCA_018806925.1 Skeletonema costatum | reverse complement strand
GAAGCCCAATTCATCCCATTTCGCTAAGACAAAAATAATTTGGCGAAGACAACAAGAGTCTTAGTGTTGAGTGCAAAGAACGAAGTCAAGTAGGCAATTAATGTTTATGTTTTAAGTACTATTCTTAGGCAGAAACTTTAGTACAGACTGCCACTTCAAGTTGGTAACATCTCTTGGCCTGCCTTTGGGGGTTTGAAGTGACACCTCTATGCCCTGTAGTCCGTATGAGAAGCAATGTTGTGCCTCGGATTGAGTCATTTCCCCCTTCGGAGGCACTCCTTTGTCTCTGGCGGCCTTGTCAATGAAACCCATTAGGCGTTTGAGCTCCGTATGAGTTCTCTTTCCCCTCGTCTTCAACTTGACAGCGCTGAAATCTCTATTATCAAGCAGTTTGATTGGACTAATTTTCCTTGCTGGGTCGCCGCAATGCCAACTAACGTAAGTGCTTTGGAGTGTTCCCTTCGGAAAATCCCAATCATCAGGGATACGGCGACGCTTGCCGTCAGGATGGGGAAACACATCATATTGGGCCGGGCTCCTTGAGTATTACTACTGTGGTAGAATCAGCGGTGGGCAGTCGACCTTCAAGCATTACTTTCATACTGTTGACAGTTTGAACCAAGCCGTTCACTACAGGGCTCCTATCCACCAACTTCTGCATCTGTGCAAGGGTTATTGGACCATTCATTTGCCTCTCATCTAGAAGCCTCTCGAACCTTGAAGGCAATTCGTCAATCTTCTTCTCCATCCTCTTCTGATTATTCAACTGCACATGACACGGCATCAAGCCAGTCGCCTCTGCGAAGTAAATAGCATGATCATCCCATGGCATCGCTATCCTGACGTGCTGCTTCAATTCCATAACACGTGCGTTGGTAAAGAGAGGCGTCCAACGAAGCACTCCGTTGGCAGGTATCATTCGATTGATTTCATCATAGTGGTGGAGATGACTAGCAAGGCCGATTCGAAGGAAGGGATGGATACTTGGGTAGACAGCCATGTTATCTGGTCCAAAGATAGAGTCAAGCACCTCACGAACAAGTGCATCAACTTCAACCTTCTTGGCAGCATACACATCTGCAGGGACACCTCCTTCTTCGACGCTTTGCAACACATCAATTGGAACAAAGTCGGGAAATGATGCAGCAAATTCGGGCAAATTGACGGGTAGACCGGCAAGAATCCTACCAGTCAACCGATCCGAGGCCATCTCTTGTGCAATGTAGGGGTCCCTTGTTGTTCCGAGAGACTTTCCCTCTCGTAGACAGGCTGCTGCACTTGTAGGTCCAGCGGTGGAACCACAGTTCAACTTGGTGTGAGCACACTTTCTCCAAGAATGCATTGTGACTTGTTTAATTGGCACACCATGCTTGGATTCACACAACGGGACATTTTGAGGATCCACATTTGCCCGAAGAACGTTCTTCACAACTCGATTAAACTTTTGCGTTGCTGCATCTTGATTTCCTTTCAAAATTGAACTGTTTGGTTGGCCAACCAGTTCGGGGTGGAGAACAAAATAGTAGAACCCTTTGCTCACAAAATCTGCAGAAGCATCCATTGCATTCGCATAGATGTGACGGGGAAGCCGCATTGTCATATCATCTCCTGCCTGATTGCATTTCTCATGGGAAAAAGGAACCATGAAGGAATCACCAGCAGGCATCACGTGTTTCACGCATACCTGTTTCGTATTGTCCCCCCTGCATGCAAGATTGACGGTGAAAGATGAGAAGAACCCGCCATACACACCCATTTCGGTACCTTCCTCCATGAACCAATCATTCATATCTAGATAAAGAGGCCATGGTAGTGGACGCGCCCCGTCGTGGATATCCCCCTATGAATAACACATGAATGATGCACATATTGTTTAGTCTTCATCAATAATGAAACCCCACAAATCAAACAATAAATACTTACCTCCCCAGCTGCTCGGGCTTCATTTGCAATCCTCTTCACCCCATCCATGTACTCCTTCAGCTCCACGCCGTAACCTGCCCGAGGAATGTATTTATAACGCTTGAACAAGAACATCAGATTGGATTTGTAACCACCATAAACACCCGGCTTCATTAGTCCCCCTGTCTCCTTTATCCTTGTTGTGATGAAATTAATGAAGTGCTCAGGATCGTTGGTGAATGCGTCCAAATTGATAGTTTGCCTTGTAGCCCTTGTGCCAGCTTCACCTAGGACAGTACAGATGTGAGTTCGTAGGTACTTCTCACGGTGCTTTGCAATCCTTTCCTCCTCCGTCAAATCTCCCCTGTAGCGACGTCGGGGGTGGGTGATGTGGTCGTAGTTGATGATACTGTCAACCTGACGAAGCTCTCGATAGAACTCATCATATAAGAACTGATGATTGTTCTCATACAAGTAAAAGATAAGCTTCGTGTTCTCACGTTGGTGGTTGCAGAACGTGGAATCTCCTCTTGATGAAAGCAGAATTTCCCGAGGGTCTTTAAATCTCTGGCGGATGGCTTCGAGGTTGAGATTTATTAATGGGACAGCTGCAGCAGCAGGGGGAGCAGCGGCGGCTACTTGTGGTATAGGATCTCTTTCCACCTCTTCACGGGCATCACCATTGTTGACATCCATTGGTGCTGCTGCCCCGTCATCATAGTTGTGTTCTTCTTCTCCGGCATTATTATTATTCTCTTCTACGGCCATGGGACCTTGCACCGCTGGTGCAGGCTCTGGGAATTGTGCCGCAAATGCATCCCCTGTTGTGTCGAGGGCCGCCGCTAGTCGCTGTCGTCGCTGTTCTTGGCTTGATCTAAGCATTCGTGTAGTTGTTAGTTGTTCTTATGTTTTGCTGTCATGGTGAATGGGCGTTGCTTGAGCGTTGAGCGTTGAGATGATGTGATGGGTGCCGTTCTCAAAGGCAGTCGTGGCTGATGGACGAAAAGTGAGGGGATCCCCCCCATCCCGTCTAATTCTGGGTATAGCGCCCTTAGTTCGTCCAGAATGGACGAAGATCGTTGGACTGATTTCATATGTGCAGCAACATATTAATTCCGTCGTAGGGTCCCCCGTAGTAGCCTTGTGCATGTCTGACGATCTTCGTCCATTTTTTCGCCGAGCCCTCGCGTAAAGCGCCCTTTTTGGACGAAAAAAGTTTGACATACCAGCATTTCCCATAGCTCTAGCCATACTAAGTAAGTATAACTTACCTACAAGTAGTAGGAGTACTTATCTATCTTATCTTACTTCCTAGCTCTCCCTTTTAGTATTGACCTTTCCACAGCGGGCACGCCCAGTTGGTTTTGAGTCCCATTTGCCCCCTCTGCCCCCTTTTTGATTTTTTCGGACTGCAAGTGAATTTTATCACAATTTTGTTAGTGAAATTAACTAGTGATGCCTCCAAATGGCCAAAATTAAGTGATGGGGAAGTGCTTTATAGACTTAAACCGAGGTACTACTCTTTTGGTGACTATTATGCGAGTGTGTTCAGTTGAGTTTTACGAAGTGAGAGTGTATTTTCTTGCCGAGATATGGCTATAACCGTTCACCCATACTGTAAGGATTTTTTGTTAGACAATTTTGGCTAGCAAAACTTAGTGCTCAGTCACACATACATAACTCAAGAAGGAAATGGAATTTCGGCCATAGTAAAACCTTATAGAATTCCCTTGAAGGTCGCCGAAAAGATAGTGCCACTGGAAAAGCATATAATTGAACTCCCCAAGATTTAATTTTGGCCATTTGGGCTGCTCTCTAGTTAAATTCACTAACTAAATTGTGATAAAATTCACTTGCAGTCTCAAAATTTGGAGAATAGGGGAAAAAGAGAAAAATGCCCGAAAGTGGGATGCTGTGGAAAGGTCAATGTCCGGTCGAATTACTACTACTTCAGAGAGCCTATTTAGGGGAAGAAGCGGATCAATCAGCCACGCCACGCCACACTTCACACGCACACCATGACCACTTTTCCATAGGTGAAACGTGAACAATATTAACTACGAGCGGCACTATTATCTTTAGCTTCCTCTGATAGTTCATCCAGTTGGTTTCTAAATGACGTCATCGTCTGCTCTGAGTCATTTGATTCATCGTGTAGGATCAACCATGAGCAATGGGATGTCGTCGGCCCTCAAAAATGGTGGCGAGGTTTACAATGAAGAAGTGGACGACGCATTGGCTCTCCTCCCCCGATACCTTCGTGTCTATGTCAGTCATTACCATGATGATTTTTATATCGCAAAATCGTTTGATCCGAGACTGGTCGCTCAACTTATGGTGGAAGGGTTCCTTCCCATTGCGGGTAGCAGCCGTTTCTTGCTGCCAAAACTTCATTTGGAACGATGTGTGTTACAACTGAGCCCAGACTCCAAGCTACACATTTCTAAATCAACACGCAAAAAATCAAAGCGATTTCAGCTCAGTCTCAATGAAGCATTCGACGATGTAGTCAAAGGATGTCACAAACAACACGGAATAAATTGGCTTTTCCCTCCGATCGTCAGTGCCTTCCGCGCATTACAAAAAGAAACAATCGATTATGGGGACTGTCAAACACAACTTGTGGAGAATGGCTCATTTCAACCTAGTTGTACTATCCCAGTGCGATTTTACTCTGTAGAAATTTGGAATGCAGAAACTGGGGCACTGGCAGGTGGAGAACTTGGGTACACTGTTGGGGGTATCTATTCTAGTTTAACTGGCTTCACGAAAGAAGATGCAGCTGGATCTGTGCAGCTTGCGGCACTTGGAAAATTGTTGTTACAATGTGGGTTTTTATGGTGGGATCTTGGCATGGAAATGGAATACAAGAGACAATTGGGAGCTGAACTAATAGCCAGAACGGATTTTGTTCGTGAAGTACATCGGACACGAGTTGAAAATAAAGATTTGGTTCTTCGGTGTAACGGACGCAAAAATGCCAAGGATATTATTGATTTTGACAGACCTGATAATAATGATGCTACTAATACAAAACGGCGGAGTGGTGCGAAGCATGCGCGGACACAGAAAGATGGGGGTGCTAAAAAACGACCGCACGATGAATAATGAAATACTGAGTAATGTACAAGTCCTGTATCTATAATATTATTATATAGAATATACGCATTAGAATAACACGCATCCAAAGTAATGTAATGATGTAATTCACCAACAATGAAGAAGAAGCAGTAGTGAGAGCGACTACACTAACTACCGATGACGCCTTAGCCTGGACTGTCCAGCATTTGCATCGATATCCTCGTCCAACTCGGCTTGCTCATCCTCATCGAATTCTTCTTGCTGCTGTTGTTGTTCTTGCTGCTGCTGTTCCTCTTCAACATCCTCCTCCATTGGCCGTGGAATTTCCAATTCGTCATCATCCATCTCATTACTCTCACTCTCATTATTATTTCTGGCCAATCTAGATGTGCGAAGTCTCCCCCTCCGTGCGCTACCACTTGCCACAGCTGCACGTCCTCCACCACTACCCCCACCACCCTCTCCTTCTTCCAATGGTGTAGAATACGATGATCCCTTCCCCGACAACTCCCTCTGATTCTTAAACGCATCAGTAATAAACGGTTTGATCTGATGCATCTCCAAAGATCCAATATTGGTAACATCAATAATACTCTCATACTTGCTCTTGGTCTTTAACGTCTGCGCACTCAAAGTATGAACATTTCTTCGAATCTTATCCATCCTTACACGTTGTATATCCTCCAATAGTAACTTGATCTGATCAGCATTGGGCACTTCCGACTCTCCCCCATCACCCATGGCTCCAGATCCACCGGTACCACTTCCAGCACGACATGCCGAGAGAATGGCATGAGAAATTTCAGCATGACGAAAGGGTATGTCTGGACTGAAGCTGGCCTCTTTGGGATCACGTTCGAACCGTAGTACGTCTTTGAGGACTGATATGTCCATCCAGGACGGTGGGATGATTTTGGCCAACTTGCGCCGACGGAGCATTGTGGCCATCCATAGGGGGACTTCGGTGTCCATGCCCGCGCGGAAGGGACCCACTTGACCGGAGATTAGGCCGATGGTTTCGGGATAGGTGAAGGATGGGATTATGGAAATGGTTTCATCTCCGGCTAGAAAGTTGGAGGCAGCGATGGCGCGGTTGGTGCTGAGAGGGGTATTTCCGAAGAAGGATATTGCTGGGGGGTTGGATGATCCGCTGGTAGCCATGATTATTGTTTTTATTGCTGTTTAAAGTGTCGGGTTGTTAGCTTGTCAGTACAACACAACAAATGATATCATTGTGGCTCACTTGATTTTCATTATTTTTCATCTTGGCGTTTGATTCGATCAGTACTCGTGACTGATATCGTACCATTACTAATTCCTACAGAGGACCCATGACTGACCGGTCGATAAGCAAAGCCAATCATCTCTTCACAAACTTCTTGCACTAACAAAGAACACTTGCCTTAGATAGTAGCTTCCTACTATCACAACCAATTTTAACAACAAACTACCGCCCATCATGAACCCAAACAGCGACCTACAGCTTGTACCAGAAACGCTGCTCAAGAAGCGTCACGATCTCGACGCCCTGCAAGCCAAACGCGCCGCTGAAGCCATCAACAACCCACGCGTCTCACGCAAACGCATCTCGGACAAATCAAAGAAGGTCAAAGTGGTCAAAGCCGAGACTATCCTTATTCAATCTAGACACAGGAAGAATGCAAGGACTAGGTTCAATCGAGTGAGTAAGAAGGGGATGCAAACTAGAGCGAGTGATAAGAGTGTTGTGAAGACCAAGGTTTGGGATAGTGTCAAGGAAGAGGAAGTGGACGAGAAGGAACTTGAAAAACGACAGGAAAAGGAACAGCAAGATAAAGCTGCTGCAGATGATAGCGATGACGAAGAAGAAGAAGCCGACGAGAAGAATGATCAACAACTTCACAAAATTCCCTACAAGGCCAACTCAATTGGAGCTACTACTGTATTCGCCGTTCTCATCCGCCCTACCATTCACACAACACCCAAGCCAGTCAAGAAAACTTTGTCAACTCTGCGCTTGCGTCGTATGCACGAGGGAGTATTCTTGCCCTACACAGATGCCACAAGGAAGATGCTTCATTTAGTAGAACCATATGTGTTGTATGGCATGCCTAGCACGGAGACTATTTCAGATTTGGTGCGAAGGAGAGGATTTTGCCGTGTAGATGGTAAGAGAGTGCCACTTGCGGATAACAATGTGATTGAACGTGAGTTGGGTGATATGGGGCTTATCTGTGTGGAGGATTTAGTACAGGTATTATCTTCGGCGAGTTTGGATGCAATGGAAGGTGAAAAGGACGGAACTTTTGGAAAGGTAACCAAGTTTTTGTGGCCATTCCGATTGACTTCGCGAAAGAGTAAATTTCAGAGCAAAATGTTGGATCTAAAGGAAGGCAAGTTGTATGGAGATCAGGGTGAGGCAATGAATGGGTACATTCGTGAGATGTTGTAAGCAAGAGCTCTTGGCTTTAGTTTTAGCACTCAACTACATTGTTATAGGTCATGAAGTGAATCAATATTAAAAAGAAATGTATGATATAAACTATTCTCTTCTTGCAATTGCCTGCGAATACTGGTCACATATATCGTACCAACTCATCTACAGTAGGAAACGTGGCGAAGAAGAGTAGGTTAATAACCGAAGGAGGAGTACATGACTATGACTACTCTCTTTATGGCGTGCTTGGTATGACAACCAACAACCAAACTGCATTAAAGATGTCTTAATAATTAGAAAACAAACGAGCCTCTGCTTTCTAAGCTAATTTGCTCAAATACTTTGAATTGAAAGGGAAAGTCATCATTTCTTGGTACAAACCAGTGGAATGTATGCCGCTGCGCCTTCTAGACGAGGTTCTTTTTGTTCAGCGGTTTCAAGCCCAGCCTTTTTCATTTCTTCCAGACAGACATCCCAGTCAGTGTTGATATAAATAGATTGGTCCATAGCCTGAGCCACTTGTTTGACTCCGAAAACAGCTTGGCCGCCTGGCTTCAAAATACGGTAAGCTTCTTTTAGATAAACATCGAGGGGGTCCAAAAAGTAGATAACATTGTGAGCAAAGATCAAATCGACGCTATTGTCGGGGATGAAACCCAGGTCCTTGGCATCATCTCCATGCAATGACAAGACTTTCTTTTCAATGAGCTCTTTTAATTCTGCATCTTCGCTAAGGCCTTTACGAAACGCATCGGAAATCTCAATCCCGTAGAAGCGATATTGAGACTCCCATCCGGCACGCGACGCCTCTCTCTAGTTAGAGGTACGCAGCCAACACTGTTGATTCATTACTTTAAATGCAACACGCCCATCAGCATCAGCACAGAGGGGAGCATTACCACTAATTATTGCACAAAACAATGCTACGATTCTTACTCCACTCATAAAGTTCAATATCTCTACGAAACCTTGTTTGGACATATTCATACAACGTGTCATTCCCAAAACGATCTCTCACAGATAAATTTGCGTGCCAGTGATGCAAACGACTTTCAAACCCATCTTTGGTAAAATTTAGATGCAATGCACTGCCAAAAGCTTCCACTGATTCATTTAGGCATGACTGGTCCAAGATGAATGTGATTCTGTTCAATAAATCTTTTGCACCCTGCAAGCATTCACTGGAAGTGTTGGCTCCCTGAACGCATGGCTGATAGAGGGTAGGGTTCGCGAAATGTATGCACGCCAAAGGAGAGTTCATATTAGTCTTGGATTGAGAGATACATAGTAGTATGAAGTGCAACAAAGACAAGACATACAATTACAATCAAACTTACCTCCCGAGTCAGCACTCTCAAAGCGAAATTGTCAGCGCATTCTGAATTGGCATACTCCCAGTATGTATCTTGTGTTTCATTGCTTGGGTCATCAGGGATCTTTGTTTGAAACCCACCACACTTACGACCTGTAAGAAATCGTTCCAATGGGTTTCGCATCACGATCATACTAACTAGATTTTCGTACTCCCAGTTCGTTTGGTGCAAAGTTTTGTCCCAGTCGGGGTATTCTCCTGACACAAAGTGATAGTATTGACGCCAAAATGACACCCATTCCTTAGTTTCATTGTATGAAACTTCTTTCCCCACTTGGTGTTTTCCATCAAATGGACTTGCTTTTATGGCCTCCTCGGGCCAATAAGTATCATTGTTCCTTCCTTTCTTCATACAAGCAAACCCCGGTGTATGTTCATTTGGAACTTTGCTCATCTGGCCACAGAGGGATGTTCCAGCATGATGCGTTATGTGAATATTTCGGATAATTGCTGTACCTTTGATGTAGTTTGCAATTTGTTGTTGCTTAATTGCAATTTGTTGTTGCTTAATGGATGAAACAACTCCCCCTTCCAGATCTTGCACAGCTACAGTCTCCTCCCGATTCATCCGAACACCGAACATGTCCTTCGCCGAGCACAAAAGTACTGCAGTTGCGAGCACAGATGATATCCATTTGAGTGCTTCGATCTTGTGTTGATTGACGCTTACTCTTACTCCTAATTTCTCTCCCTTGCTCCGCACTGAAGGAGTGGAGATTATAGGTTCATATTCATCATCTTCTAGTGTGTCGTCGTTGGTGGAGCCATTCTTGTTAAGATTGCCGATCTCCATTGGCTCATGTTCGCTGTTCGCAGACGCACAGTCGAACAGCTTTACAGATCTTGGTTAGCTTTTATTGTCTTCACCTCAGATCGACAAAGTGCGCCTACGCATTTACAAATAAGTACAAGAAGCTGGTGTTATCGCCAGAGCTGTGCACCGTGTCTTTGGCCTTCTTGCAGCTGCCGAGAGCAAAGAAGAAAGAATCTTGTGTCTCAATGACACGTCGTACCAAGAAAGACGTGTGTCTCAATAATTTGCGCCGCCACCACAGCACTCAGCACGCCCAGCCGCCGCCACAATGGTAAGTGACCACCATGATGATAAGGCCTCCGCTAGCTTTCATTCAAATGACTTTGTCTGCATCTCCTTCTGCAGCAGCTGCTGCTGCTCAAAGAATTCATCACCACGCGTCTAATTTGCGCACTGCATCATTGCCATCATCTGCCTTAAGACAGCAGGCTGAAGAAGCTATGAAAGCAACAACTCCACCAAAAAGACACGCTTCTATTATTTCTGAAAACACTACAGTAGAAAATGACACAAATAAACCTATGCCCGAGCCCCTGCTTCCACCAAAACGTGTATTGATTGTTAGACACGGACAGGCGCAACATAACCCACGGGCAGAAGCAGCAAGAGAAGCTGGCTGTGCGTTCGATGAGTTTTTGAGATTGATGGAACTTGATGATGCACACGATGCAGGTAAGGCCTCTCGCACTTCTGGCAAACCTTTCCTTTGTCCTTTTCTTTCATTGTTTACTTATGTCATAATTCCATCTCATCGTTGATGCAGAGTTAACGGATTTGGGTGAGAATCAAGCACAAACAGCTCGTGAAAGATATGCCTTGAGTGATGTAGAGTTGGTTGTCAGTTCTCCGCTATCTCGTGCTTTACGGACTGCTGATTTGGTGCATCCTCCATCCGAGAGCTCAGAATCTGCGAAGAGACGACGTATTGCAATTGAACATTTTCGAGAAATAAATGGCAAGCTGCTTAATGCTCAGCGTCGTCCTAGATCGGACTTGGTTCAAAAGTTTCCACACTGGTGCTTCCAAGCGATACCTGAGCTGGATGAATCTTGGACTGAAGAGTTAGAATCACGCGAGGATTGCAGCGAAAGAGGATACAGAGGGCTTCTATGGGTGCTACAGCAACCAGAACAGAACGTATTACTTGTAGGTCATGGTGGTATTTTGAATTACACCCTGAATGGACACGCAAATGTCGTGTTGCTTGATGGAAGAAGACAATCAAACACAGATAGTGAGTCTGAAGAAGCAAGATGCGTTACAAAAAGATTTGGAAACTGCGAGTTGAGAGAATTTGTCATTACTGGATGGGATTCTGCTGGCTATAATAATGGTTTGAGCAATGGAGCAAACCAACTTGAGCCTGTGATTACACTAGAGGAGGTCACACTGTCGCAAGATTTGAGTCTGTAATTATAATAATATTATTGTTGGTTTCAGTGTTTAGCAGCAGTAAAGATTGCGTGTTAGTCATTTATGTCCATAATTTCGTCTAAACCACTCTTCTTCGCCTTCATCGCAGATCGTTCTCTTCTTTTGTAAGTGAATCCTTAGGATTGAAATCGGGTCTGAAACCAATATTTTTCAATGATACATCATCTTTGATAGCTACACGTTGTGGTATTTGTACATCCTCAGATTCTTCCTCGTCCAACGCAGGTTCTGATTCATCCGCCATGTTCATGCTGGGTGGCATGAATCCGACTTGCATAAGTTTGGCAGCTGCCAGCTGGCCCTTTGCTGCAAGTTGTGGCCACATGGCTGCAGCAGTCCACAGCATCAATCCTCGTTGAAGAGCAAAAGCAATATTTATGTCAATGTCATCTGCAGCAACTAGCTTGCCTGTCCGAAACCACCCAGTGCCAGGATTGCTATCTTTATCTTCAGGACCTATCCTTACAAAGACATCGGCCACAATAAAATGCCTGTAATCTTCATCTTCAGGATATCCTGGCGGGAAAAATCTCAAGATCTGTGATGGATGCAAAGTTATCCCATTGTTTCTCAAGTGATTGTATATCTGCTGATGCTGGAGTTACAGATGGAGGAGTTGATTTGGCTTTTGATCCTCCGAAGCCTCCACCGCCACCGCCGGCTTTCTTCTTTTGCTTCTTTGCAGCATACAAGGCTGTGATGGTTGGTTTAGAGTGTTGCGGACAAGTGAAAGCGGCTGAGTGGCTTGCAAAAAAAGCAAACCACATAGTAGCAGTAGTGGTGATGTGGCTATCATGGTGATGATGTGGTGTCACATTGCAGCAATACTGTGTCGGAGTCGTCGTCCGTCGTCCGTCCCACTGTTGTCCGATGTCCGAGCATGTCATGACATGCGATCCACCGAAACAAAAATGCGGGAAACATTCGCTTTTTGCTTCCTTTATGTCAGAGCAATGAGATTCCGACGCGTGTCGGTTGTTGCTGAGTAGTTTCTACTACCATAGCAAATAAAGAGGAGTTTTCAAACAGTAGCCTAGTGCACAGGTTGTGTGTATATGTAATGGATAACTCGGAGCTAAGCTCGCCTCTGTTATACTCCCCTGCTTCCTCGGGGGATGATGTAGGTGACGCCGACGATAGATATGATTCGCTGGGTAAAACATCGAAACAACACACCTCGTCCAGATCGTTAACAAGTTCATTCACCGATCCGAATTGGCCACATCTGGCTCGTCTTCAGGCGGAGATCCGGAGCGAGGAGAGGGAAGAAGTAGTGGAATCGATGCGCCCGCAATGGAGCACAAAATGTCTGGCTTTATGCTAGCAGTATTGATTTTCTTCACCATGTCTGGTGGGCCAATAGGTGTAGAGCCAAGCATCAGGGCTGCGGGTAATCTCTATGCTATCATCGGGTTTGCAGTGATGCCGTTTTTGTGGGCGCTACCGGAGGTGTTAATAACTACTGAGTTGGGTTTGCGGTACCCATGCGCCTCGGGTGGAGTTCGCTGGTGCGAAGAAGCTTTCGGTCCCAAGGCTGGGTTGCTCGTGGGTTATTTAGGTTGGATTTCTGGCGTTGCTAATAATGCAACTCTGCCCGTGCTCTTTTTGCAGTACGTCCTCAACCAGTTTTATCCCCATTTATACGACGATATCAATGCTCTTCTTCGCTATGGAATTCTTGTTGGCATAACATTGTTGCTGACGATAGTCAACTACCGAGGTGTCGAAATAGTGGGAAAGGTTCTTCTGTTTGTGTTGGTGATCAGTATGGCTCCGTTTTTAATCATGGTTATAATGGGCATTCCTCAAGTGAATACAGATCGATGGCTTCAGACTCCAAATGGAGAAACGGAAACATTCAACGACGACATGTTGGATTTGAGCCAATCTGGCTGGTTCCCATGGCAATACGCTGCTGGTATTGCTCTTCGCCCGTTTATCAACAACTTGTATTGGTGCTACAATGGGTTTGATCAAGGAGGCCACTACTCAAACTCTGTCACAAAAGACGTATTCAAGAGAGGAATGGCTGGTGCATTCTTCTTAACCTGTTCATCGTATCTCGTGCCAGTATTAATCGCTACCGGTGCATCAAACTTGTCACAATCCGAATGGACGGCAGGAGCTTTTGCTACAGCAGCTACAGAAATAGGTGGCAAATGGTTAGGTAATTGGATGGTGGTAGGTGCCGGGCTCTCTCTCATGGCCTTGTTCTTTGGAGAAATGTCAGCAGATAGCTTGCAATTAATGGGAATGGCAGAGTTAGGTCAAGTGCCTTCCATTTTTGCGACAAAGAGTCAATACAATACACCAACGGTGAGTGTATAGCTTGCGTCTATTTACGTCTTGGAAGTGAAGACAACTCACTCACAGTATATCCTCTCTTTTTGGCGCAACGACAGTACGCAATCTTGCTTGGGATGGCAGTAATATTATGTCTCATTCCTTTTGATTTTCAATTCATCATCGAGTTATCCAATGTAGGATACTGCTTTGCTGTGACAATGGAGTATATTGGCGTTCTTTCAGCTTAGAATAAGAAAGGCCAGATGACATACAGCTGCTGCGAAAGATTGGGAATTCCATGTTGACTTATTCCCAACATTGTTGTTCAACTTGCTAGTCATTTGCCTAGCCTCATACGTTACGTACATATATGCTGTGTCGATGATCGCCTTTGGAGTGGTGCTGATTCATGCTACCTCGATTTGGAGGTGCATCAAACGAGATAAAGTGGGAGCTACACAAGAGGCGAAAGGTGCTACACCGCTGTAATTTTATTGTAAAAAGGAAAATAGTATACATCAAGTATTCCTTTGTCTGGTTGTGTAGAGATCAGCTCAAATGTTGCTTTCTCAGTCGAATACAGTCTAGGAGGCAAAATCAGCAGCAGTCTCGTCAAAGGGTGATTCAGATCCTTCATACTCATATGCAACTGTTGCTGCAGCTGCAGAGCTAGGAGTAGGAGTTTGGGCTCTGACCATCTCATCAAATGAATCATCCAAGTCATCCAATTGAATATTCTCGTGCCGAAAAATCTCTCTGAACATTGCAGGGCTACGAATAGGAGAAAGATCAGGGTAGCTCGGCTGAGGATTTTCATCGGCGCGGCAAGAGAGTTGAGTCACGTTGGACTCCTCGCCGTTGTCCTCGGACTCCAATGTGTTTCGCTTCAAGTCAACTGATAATGTATTCTTTTGAACGTGCTTCTCCCTATCTGTTGCCAAAAACAAGTAGTCAAGAAAGTGGTATGGTTTTTTGTCACCCTCGATAATCGCCTTCCCATTCCTTCTCCTTGCATTCGTCACCCAATTTGTCACCTGCACCTCAAGAAGACCTGTTTCGACGGTTAGGTTGGCAATGTCTGTCGGAGAAAGAAATGGATGATCGATATTCTCAATCATCCACTTGATCAAAGTATCAGTTTGAGCCTTCGTGAACTTGTTTGCATTCGCTTTGGTGTTCACTTCTGCCATGCTGTCTAAGTCCATCGGCTTACCAGCACTCGCCTGATTCTGAGTCTCCGTGTGGCCAACACCGTCTTTGTCTTCGTCCACTCTGCCGATATCCCCATCAACCTCACGATCCTCACTGAAACTCACTGCATTAGTAGCAGCCAACTGTTTCTTTAGACTTAGAGCCAAACGTAGCTCTGATGCTAAAGTACTAATAGTTTCGTCGATAAGAGAGTCCGTGATGGCGCACATTCCTCTTTTCATGATCGGAGTTGGAGACGTGTCTTTTTCTTTGCCAATCAGAGTGCTACGAATGTATGCTGCTGATTCGTCAAATGGAAAAAACGTCTTCTTCTTCTTCCACGCACGAACAAGGTTGCTGCTCGGGCATCAAAGATGAAGAGAGCTTAATCGTGGATAGTGCGTTTTCCGCCTCCGTCGAGACGACGCTTACGCTTATGTTCCTTCAAGAAATGAGACAATTCAAGCACCCGAGCGAAGTCGCTGTGGCCAATGAACTTCTCAAAGTCATTGTAGTTTGCGGCGGTGTTGTATTGATCGTTCATCTTGCAGGGTGCTTTAGTAGAAATGTTATGATCGTCGTGTTGTGCTGTGTTAAGAGGAGCGCTTTCCTCCGTGAACGTGACTAAAATCCCACCTAATTTGGTCGCACATCTACTATATGTATGGTACGATACCAAGCCCGAGAGACGATCCGTACTCTAGTTCTGTAATGGTCCATACTACTCGCACAGAGCTATTGAAATGGAGCTAAAAACACGTAGCTATGGTTACACTGCAAAGCATCATATGTGTTAGCACTACAGCTCTTGTAGAAAATTGGCACGCATATGCTATAGCTCTAATGACGAAGGTTGGATCCTCCTCCTTTATACATCATACACACTCTCCAACTGTTTGACAAACTCCTCATCGCTTGGAAATTCATCCAACAAAATAGTTTTGTCTATCTCGTCTAATGTAAGTGAAAACTATCCAATGATGAAGCCAATAACGTTGGAGGGGCTTCTTTCCTATCCCGAACCACCGGCCGCCAAAGATAGTGTCAATTACATTGGAAAGCATCGCTTTGATGTTTCTGAACATTGGTAATATTTTGCCGTCGTTCCCAAAAGATAAATCGTACAATGCTAGTCCTTGTGGTACCTGTTTGTTGGAGTAAGACTGTAGACTTTGGTGTAGCATCGTTTTTTTCGTAGCAACAATATTGTCATCATTCTTGGTTGGGTGGTAATTTTCATTTAGACAGTCAACAAGAACAGCAGCATCTATTAGTGCGCTATTGCAACCTTGACCGCTCACTCCCCCGGTGGCATGTGCTGCATCTCCACACAAAGCCGTAGGTGTAATTGTTGACGGCGCGTTGTAAATGTTGCATTTGACAGAATCTGCTACGCTCGTGCGTTGATTGAGTAGTTGATACACTGCGTCGTCCATTCCAGGCGTACCTTCAAGCAGCGGAAATTGTTCAAATATCATCTCTTTCGTCAGCCCACCATCGCTGCGAATATCTCCATCGCTTAGGTTTGGGGTCGGGAAATAATAATGAGTTGAAATTGACTCCCGTTTGTCCTTCTTCTTCTTCTTCTTCTTCTTCTTCTGCTTCACTCTTACTGGCATCACTTAACTTTCCAGCAAACAAAATGCAACACCCTCCATTCACTGTTGGTTCAACAAATGCAGTGACACCCAATGCTTTTGATTCTGGTAATACCAAGGCAACGCTGTTTTGATCCAACAGCGGTGGCATCTTTTCACAACGGGCGACCTTAAAACAACCCGGTAGCAGTCTGCGCTGTGTAAATTGAAACGTATTCGGTGGTGAATACTTGTCGAGAGCACCGCGAACAATTGAATTTGCTCCATCACATCCAACGATTAGATCATAAGGTCCTTTCTTTTGCTCATTTGTTTCCATTATCGCATTGGCTAAATCCACCTGCTTTATAAATGTCTCATAGTGAACTTTGACAGTGCACTGTGAAGAATCTGATGATCGAGTCTCCAACTCGTCCAATAGACCACTACACAAGTCAGTCTGATATATCAAGACACTTGGCTCTACGCCTTCTTCTCTATCTCTCAATTTGACATTTAGCTTCTGACTTAAATGCAGACGAAATCGTTCACATTCAAAGCCCCTCTCTTTCACTGCTGCCCACAGCTCCTCATCTACTGTACGTATTGCGCTTCTCCCTCGAATTCCCAAACCAAGGGCATACGCTCTACTCCCTTGCTGCTTCTGCAGATCGCGAGGATCAGCTCTTGATTCAAACACATCAATGTTTGCAACAGGGATATTTGATCGAAGCAGCTTGTGCGCTAGGAGTAAGCCAGATGGCCCCGCGCCTACAATAGCAACGTTTAGATCCCATTCTTTCTCCGAGTGAGCTTGAAGAACATATTGTTGAGTCTTTGATGAGGAATGCAGAGGTGTAACAAATGCTCCTGTTTTCGGAAACGACAGTATCGTCACGAAGAGAAGAAATAGTAGTAGAGAAGTAGCAATCATGCTGCAGGGGAAACAACGGTGGTAACGAATGCGTGGCAATTCTTTATGGATCTCTCCCCAGCGGCCCATCTTGTTGCTTGTTGCTTGTTGGTGTTGCCAAGTGCCAAGTGCGAGAGCAAAGTAAGGAGAAGAGGGGAAATACTCCTCCTCCTCCCTTTCGGCGCTTGGTCTGGTCATATGGATTGGCAAGGAGGTAACATAGCATAGTTGTTGGAGCAGTGCAATAGCCTCATCAATATCAAGAATAACAAGCATCATCATCTCCAGTATCCATAGGTGCCAACTTTAACAAACAATACGGAAATGTCGCAAGCAGCCGACGCTGACGATGCAAAAAATGACATCGCAGCAGCGGTAGATGACAGTTATGATGATTTATGCGAGGTAGAAATCCCCTTCTCAATGATTGATGATGGTTCTTCAGATGATGACAACTTAGATCATAATCCAGAATCCAATATCAATGTCAGTCATACGGAGAAGCTCAATGAGAACGCAGCCTTGGATTGCTTTAACTTTTCAGTGACTGCTCATATCAAAGGAAAATTTGAGCATAATGATGTTAAGATCCCTTCAGAAGAGAATAAGAGCAAAGATATAGGCAAAAGCAACGTTGACAAGAAGGTACAATCGAGCTAAATCCGACCAAACCAGATCCCGAGAAAAGGTTGGTTACCAGCACCATTACCGCTACCATCTTGGGCTACCTCAGATTGAGATTTATAGTTTAGATCCAAGTACATAGTATGCTTCTTCCTGCATTATTTCAGATTATATGCATTAACAATTAACACTATAAACCATTGCGATACAAAAAGAATGGAGATTTCTCCCCAAAGCCTACAAGTTTTCGATCCTTGCCCTTGCGTATGCGTTCATATCCTTTTGACTTGTTTGCGTTCCCTTCTTCTTTTGCACTCATCATTTCATCCCAGCACGAGACGATATCAGCCAGTTGGTGAATTAAAATCCAATCGTACGTTGCCTCAACATCTTCGCATACGAACTTGTCCAAGTCTTGATTGACATGGCATTCAATGCGATGTAATGATGCATCAAACAGAACATCCGTCTTGCTGTTGTCATTGTTGCTCTGTAAAGAGGAGGCAGCACCAACTGAACCATCCTCGCTTTGAAGTGACCAAACGGGAGGTTCCGCGGGATAATTATCGCTGATGGTAACCGAAGCTTTGAGGGTTGCTGACTTTCGCTTGATCGTAGCGACATAACGTTTCATATCTTCTTCTTTTGACCATGATTGTAATTTTGCTTTGAGTGTTGGAGCATTACTAGAAGCATTGTCACGTTTCATTTTGGGATGAATGGGAATCGGATTTGCAAGTTGACCTCTTCTCCCAAGAAAAACAACCATACTTGATAGAGTTTGACGAGCCCGAATCCGACGAAGAAGTTGACGCATCACTGCCTTGGTGCAAATTTGTATTTGGAATGAAGTGTCTTTCTCGGCCTTGTCCGTAACAACATCAGTCTCAATAGATGGTGGAGGAAAGTTGAGGCCGCTCAACACTTGGCACCAATAGTACGCCTTGCCCTTCTTGTTTTCAGTGGACTTCTCCTCGGCCGTATTATCCATCGCAACATTACTGCTCTCCCCTTCATCGCTTTCGGCTTCATCCTCATCTTCTTCGTCTTTCAAAAGTGACAACGACACGTTAGGCAACGTAGATCCATCATCGTCAGGGAATAAGCTATCCAATAATCCCTCTCCCACATCTTTGCTTCCATCTGCATCTACAGACGCATAAACGACACCATCTTCATTGTCATACGAAAACACAACACTGAGTGAACTTTGTCCAGGTGTAGGTGATGCGGAACGCGAGTTGGTACTACCAGCAGCTTTACCAAACGTCGATGCAACCTCCAGCGGGATAATTCCAGAAATCGACAGCGACAACACAACTCTCCAATCTGACTCAGTATTCTTCTCAATAGTGACATCCATCCCACTAGCACCGAGATATCCACCAAGGACATTTGATGTGTTGCCATCGCACACTCTCCCACTTTGTCCAATGATGCCCATGCATCCTTATATCCAGCAAGTTGAACATACAGGACGTAGAGTGGAGATGATAAATTGGACTTAGCCAATTGAAATCTCCTTGATCTATCAAATGATGGTCGATTGATCAACATGTTGGCAGTCTCCACCTTCTTCTTATTCAAGTCATCATCAACATTATCATCATTATCATCTTTTTCCATACCACTCCCCTTCTCCACCCTCAACACATCACTCCAAACACCATGCAACCCAAAAAACGAATTCAAACTCTCCGCCCCCTTCTCCAACTCGTCCAACTTTTTGGGAATTTGACGAGTCAAGAATCCACTCAATTCATCTCGTTTCTTTTGCAATTCTGTTAGTTTCAATTTGGATTGGGAGAGTTGTGTGACGAGTGTGGATCGAGTTTGTAGGTCGGATTGTAGTTTTTGGAGGATTTTGGTGTGGTTTGTTGGATTGCGATGGTCCACGTTGTTGTTGGTGTTGGTGGTTTCGTTGGGACTTGTGCCAAGGAGGTATGTATTAATGGCATCTTCAGCTGTAGTGATGATATTTTTGGTATTATCACCTGTTGATGTGGCGTCTTCCATGACAACATCTTCCTCACCCGATTCCCTCGTTTCATTATTTACTTTGTCCCAATTCAGCCCAAGCCATCTTTTCCAATTCATTCGCCTTCCAGCCCTCCAGTGATCCAATTTCTCTTTGCAAATAATTCCTTTCGTAGGTTAAATTTTCCAACATTAAGCTACATTCCTCAACCTTGGCCCTTTGCTCCTTGGATTCGTTGGCTTGTGTCTCGACTTGGAGAGCAATTTGACGCTGTAGAGATTTCAAGTTGGCCAGCGCCAATGAGGAAGTAAGAATGGATTCGGATAAATTATCATCATCGACTTTGTTGTTGTTTTCGCTGACGGCAGTGCTGCTGCTGCTGAGGCGATCTACGGTTTGAAGCAGGTGTCGAGAGCCTGTCGGTGTTGTTGGAGTAGCTTATTATTGATGAGGGCACTACTATCATCAGTGGTGGTGATTGTGGAATCGGCCAATTCTGCAGCGGCAGCGGCTGCTGCTACCCGACGCTTTTTAGCAGGTGGCATGATTGTATTATTTGTTATTGAAGAGTATTAGAGTGTATCAAGCTAGATTATAGGCAACGCTAGATGGCATGGGATATGGGATGGACATGGCACATCTTGACAGACCAAGTAAGCAAGGTTTGTTTTCATAGTTTAAGATTCCTATCTTTGTATCGGCGCCGTCGCAGACCCTGCTTTTGGCTTATGCAACCAAAATTGCCAACTCACATCAAACTCAAACATAGCCGATTGCCGATAGGGTACGCAGTCATATTGAAACACTTAGCACCACTGTATATGTTCAGCTTTTCCACTACCATCCGCAAGGTCTTACTCATTCGCTCGTTGCTAGTAGTGTCCACAAGAACCACGGCTTTTCCTTCCAGCAGAGTTTTTAACAATTTACATCAGCGATCTGAATCTGCACTTATCGTCCCACACTGCATTAGCAATAATCAATTGAGGATCGGTCAGTACCAAGCATTATTCAAACCCGTAACAGTCAATACAATGCGTCCTAAAAGAGCCGCTAGCAAAATTTCCGCCGCCGCCACTGCAGATGATGATGTGAGCAATGATGATAAGGATGAATCAACACCAAAACCACTGAAAGGCAGTGCTGCCACTACGAAAAAAAGTAAGGCTGTCGCTACTGAAAAGAAAGAGACAAAGAAGAAGGCAGCTCCAAAAAAGAAGGCCACACCGAAAAACAAGGTGGCGAAAGGTGCCGAATCATCATCAGATGATGACGATGATGGAAAGCCAAAAGCAAAAAAAGAAGGCAGCTCCAAAAAAGAAGGCCTCACCAAAAAAGAAGGTTGCCAAAGGTGCCGAATCATCATCAGATGAAGAACCACCAAAAGCAAAAAAGAAGGCAACATCAAAGAAGCGCAAGAGTAAGTCAACCACATCCGACTCGGAAGATGACGATTCCTCCACCACCAAAAAGACAAAGAAAAAGAAGTCATCATCATCATCTCCAAAGAAAAAGGCAAAGGCAGCTGACCATCAACGCTGGACGGAACGCATGCCCCTCACTCGACTATGGAACCCCGAAACCGCAATGACATCCAAGGGAAGTTATACCTTTACAGTCATCTCTTGGAATGTTGCTGGGCTACGTGCATTCATTAAAAAACAACCTGATGCATTGGCAAATTTGGCAGAGAGATATCAAGCCGATGTCATTTGTTTGCAAGAGCACAAATTGCAAGATGTACATTTGGATGATCCAAAGTTGAAGATTAGAGAGCATTTTGAGGAGAAGCTTGGGGGGTTTGAGAGTCATTGGAGCTATTCTACGACTAAGAAGGGGTATTCTGGTACGGCAATGTTCATTAGAAAGAGAGGTGGCGGCGATGATGCATCGAAGAAGGGAAAGAAGCAAGCGAAAATTGGTGCGTTTTTCACAACAAAGAACAAAGAGGGTGATGAAGCTACGAAAGGAGACTCGATTGGAGAGATCCCAGTATCACATCTACAACCCTTGAATGTCATGACAGAACTTGGATTGCCAAAGCATGACGGTGAAGGACGTACCGTCACGGCCGAATTTCCTCTCTTTCACTTGACAAATGTATACGTGCCAAACAGTGGTCAGAAGCTCGACCGACTTGGATATCGCACAGAAGAGTGGGATACAGACTTTCTCAACAAAATGCAACAGCTTGAAAAGGGTAAGCCAGTTATTTGGCTTGGTGATTTGAATGTAGCTCATAATGAGAAGGGACACATGGAATGAAGGCGCGAAGCACCTTGTCAAATCAGCTGGGACCACTCCCCAAGAGAGAGCCTCCTTCGATCGACAGTTGGGTGCTGGATTTGTTGATGCATTCCGTCATCTACATCAAGATGCAATGGGACATTATAGTTATTGGAGTCAACGAGCAGGTAATAGAGAGCCTAATAAGGGATTGAGGTTAGATTACTTCATCTGTTCCAAGGATTTGATGGAAGACGATGATGATCGAAAGGTAGTAGTGAGGGATAGTTATATGGTCCCATTGCAGCTTGGGAGTGACCACTGCCCAATTGTTTTAGAGATTGAGATGAAGAAGTAATATAACTTTTTGTTAGCCCTTCACTTTCCTGTATTTTCCACTGAGTCTCTTTTCCTACTTATCTACAAAACCATACAACTAACTATTGATCCAATTTCAATTGCTTAGTTCAAGTAAAAAACCAATTACCAAACAAACACAAAGTAAACATCAACAAAAACCAGCACGAAGACATAAAAAAATAATCTATCACAGTTGTCACGGGCAAAAGGTTTATCCGTAGTCAGGCGCCTTACCGTTGGGCCAACAGGACATGGTAATCCTGCCCGGGATTCGAACCCGGAATCTCCTGATATCTGCTGATACATTTTCCAGGTCGGATAAATCTATATGAAGTTAATAAGTAGAAGGTTTCAGCTCGATTTCGACAGTTCTCATCAAAAAGGAAGCAAGCAAGCTGATGCGATTTCTAAAGAACAAATGCAGATGCTACATTAAACATGGCTGCCGTTACTACTGTTGCTATGTGGAAGGCCATTGCCCTTATCGGGTTAGCCGTTGCGGAGGCCTTTGTCGTCGTCTCTTCTTCTCCTCGTGAAAGGTCTGTGAGCACTCAACTTGCATCGGAATATGGCGCATCAGCTCGTACACGTACACGAGACGATTACATCGACATTAACAGAGAATCAGGCGGTCCCATAGTCAGATATGACGGCCCTACTATCAGGCCGCTATCAAATGTAAGAGCACCTTCTTTGGATGAAATCTGGGAAAGTACAATGCCGGTGATTGTGCAGGGTGGATCTCTGAGAACCTGGTCGTTTGCCAATCCCCAAGTGGATGCCGTGCAAGTCTTGTTCAAATCTGAAGGACGCCCCATCGATGCAGATATCGATCTATGGAATGGTCCTGACAATACACCCCACAAAATGCGTGTGTATGTTGAGGATGGCGCACGACGTACATTCAGTGCTATCATTGGAACTCCACGGGGACCTAACTCAATAGCTGTCCGGAACATTGGACAGCTCGAGTTCCCCCTCGACGCCGTGGTCAGACCTGACATGCAAGATGGCCTCGCAGCAAGTATTGCCTCCGTTGTTTCCAAAGCAGAAGTAATTCAGGGAGGATCGGTCCGGACATGGTCATTCAATCTGTTGTGCAATCAGTAGCTGTAATCATCAAAACAGATGGACGTCCATTGAACTCCAGAATAGAGTTGTTGATGGGGCCGAACAATTCTAAACAAGTAGTAGAGATCTACACAGAAGACGGTGTGGAGCGCCCATCTTTGCTATAGTTGAGACACCTGAGGCGGTAGGAAGTGTCATTAGAATTAAGAACACTGCGCCGCTTGAGTTTCCAGTATATGCCAGCGTTGCTCCGTATACACTTGGTGAGTACAATTTTGTCGGTGACAGCTACAGCTTCAATGAATGGCCTATGATGTAGGGGTACTTAGAGTCGTATATTTAGAATTTAGGGAATACCTTCAGACAAGTGAATAACATCCAATGGCCAAGACCAGTTGCTTACTGTTAAATACTCTAAACTCTCCAGATAAAGTAGATGAACAGTCTTGACGGCAAAGTACATGAATGGTAATCCGAACAGACATCCAAGCCAAATGAAACCGGCATACCATCGAGTCAGGAAACGACGGAGAACATTCTTCTTCGCCACTATAACTACCAACCATTATCATCCACTCTTTAATTTTCATGTCCGTGCAGAACAAAGTCAACCCCCAGCCCTAATCCAACCATAGCCGATGCAAACCATATATAGAGAGTAATGCGAACAACATATCACCTCATGTTGTTTCCTCTACTGTACAGACAACCGAGTCCACTGACTCTATCGCGACGGTTCATGAAAAATCCCCAGTAAACTGAATAATATAGTTGTATAGTTCCTTCTATAGATGCGATAGCAATGAGAAATAGTAGAGCAGGTCTAGTGCATATACCGAATATCATCTTCATCGCTCGCAGGAGGTATATCAATCAATCTGCACTAGAGATAAGAATGATGATGTTGATGACGTAAAAATGGAAAAGATATCGTACCAGTATCGAACCACTTTACCTACGTCAGCTGAGTCATTGATTGCATGGATGCGGTTGCATGCTTGAGCAAAGTAGAGGCTTGCTAAATGCCAAAACCAAGCAACAGGCAGGCAACATCGTCGTCGTTCCATTGCTCTGCCGAGGATGGCTGATGGAAATGGTAGGGATCGTGATGTGGGCAGTTGGAGTTTGACTATCTTTTCAATTACCATAAACAATTGTTGATCTTTCCATCATCTAAAAAGATCATGTCCAAACAACCATCGGCAGCGGCAGGCACCCCGATCGACGTTGTCTGGTTGAAGAAGGACGTTAGGCTTCACGATCATGGGCCTCTCCTTTCAATCGCCCAAAGCAAGAGGCAGTGCATCATACTCTATCTGTACGAGCCAGATCAACTGAGCGAGAAAACAGTGCATGGCTCTCATGTTGCATTTGTCAATGAAGGCTTGGTTGACTTGGATTTGCGTTTATCTTCCGGAAATAGTGAACCTACTGCCAACAATAGCGATATACAGGGTGATATCTATGAGCACAAGTTTCAGTGCATCACGGTATGCCGTGCTGGTGCTGCATTTTCGCTTAGATCTATACACAAACAACGACCAATCAACCAAATCTTGTGTCACATGGAATCTAGTCATCTCAAGTCCTTTGCTCGTGATAAAGCTGTGCGGCGTTGGTGTCGTCATGAACAGATACCAATAAGGGAGATGAATCAAACTGGAGTAACGAGATGTTTGTCGGATCGAGATGATTTCACGTTCAACTTTAACAAGTTCTTGGGACAACCGATACATGCAACGCCAACAAAAATGCAGTTAGATGGGCTACGAGCTCGGCTAGTCAAAATTGAGGGAGACGGAATTGAATTGCATGGAAGATGTCACTCACCGATTAAAACCATCGGATATGCAAGAAATAGCTTCAGAATTTAGATGTGATAGAGTACAACGTCAGTATGGTGGGGAGACGAAAGCAATGGAGTACTTTAGGTCCTTTTTGTCATCTAGGGGGGCTAACTACTCCACTGGCATATCATCGCCCAATTCATCTTGGACTACTGGCAGTCGTATTTCGCCTTACTTGACATGGGGTCATATCTCGTTGCGATATGTCATAGTTATCACGAAGCAGAAACAGGAGGAGCTCCGTGCAGCAAAGAAGAAGAAAGCCCCATCAACTCCTAGTCCCTGGCTGAGATCATTGGCAAGCTTTCAGTCGCGAATGCATTGGAGATCACACTTCATACAAAAGCTCGAAAGCCAGCCTAGTTTAGAGAAGCAAGATCAGTGCCTCGCCTTTTCTCATTTGCGTCGACAGCCAGATGACTTTAATGAGAAGTATTTTGAAGCTTGGTGCCAGGGTCGTACTGGCTTTCCCTTTGTTGACGCATGCATGCGATCTCTCATACATACTGGCTGGCTAAATTTCAGAATGAGAGCGATGCTCGTGTCTTTTGCTACATATAACCTTTGGTTGGATTGGAAGAAGATTGCGGGCCATCTAGCACGGTTGTTTTTAGACTACGAACCTGGAATACATTACCCTCAACTCCAAATGCAAGCTGGTACAACCGGTATAAATGCTATGCGAGTTTACAACGTTACCAAGCAAGGGAAAGATCAAGATCCAAGCGGTGTGTTCATTAAGAATTATGTTCCTGAGCTGGCAAACAGTGCGGATGAGTACATACATGAGCCTCATAAATGCCTGCGAGTCTTCAAAAGAAGTGTGGGGTAGTCATTGGAGACGGAAAGGGTGGCAATGAAAAGAAGTCCATAGGAATCTTTCAGACCCAACAATCTACCACAATTCTATCTACAAAAGAATGCATTTGTTACCCATCTCCAATTGTAGATGAGAAGATTACGGCGAAGTCTGCCAAAGATAAATTGTCTGCCGTGAGGAAACAAGACAGCACTAAACGAGAAGCAGAACAAGTATATTTAAAGCACGGGAGTCGACGAACTAATGGTGATCGCGATGGGGCCAAACCAAAAGCTTTGAACAGCGCCTCGAAGCGGGTAAAGGTGGACAGTGCACAGCAGTCTCTTATGAAGAGTTGGAGCCAGTCACAAAATGGGGGGGCATCAAATGAAAAACAAGAACAAGCCAAGCTTCCTGCGGGCCAAACTAGTGATTGTGCTTCAGATGTGAAATTACTTCATAGCACGGAGAACCCCGTGTCAGCGTCTAGTATCAGCAAGAGTCCCTTGATTACGTCTCTATTTTCAAAGCAAAACAATGCTAACAAGCATGCTGAACAAAACGAGTGGAATTGTAAGGCGTGCACATTCTTGAACGATAAACCACTGGGGCTGGTTTGTACGATGTGTGGGTCAGTCAGAGCATAACTAGAACTAGCTAAATGAGAATAGCTTCCAAATCTCTAAGTCTAAGTAAAATTAAAATACAAACAATCTGAAGTATGGGTAGTGCTTGTAAATACAGTGCCCTACTACAACCAAACCAACTTAAATGGGTCATTAGCCACAAATGTCGTCATCATCTATGAGTCACAATGGTTGGGTTGCGTATCTTTGGATACTCATCGAAATCAGGCCCACATGCTCATCTCTTGTACAAATGCAAGATCGTGGGATACTTCTTGAGTCGCGTGGGCCAGAAAAATGAAAAGAAGATGACACTTTTTATTCATCTCCATCATTTCGAGCAAGAGGAGCGGCACAAGCCAAGGAACATTGTCGAAATTACTGCCAATATATTAGCGCACTCCGGTCGTTTTCCTCTAGCTGATTATCAAATTATAATGATGCGCATTCTGTTGCTCACTCTGGCGTACATCGTAGCTACCTGTAATGCGGCGGCGGCGGCGCAAATGTCAGTAGGATTACGTCAAAGAATGTTGACACCTATTGTTGTTGGAGTTAGGCGCGCAACCATGAACAGCAGTCAACAGCGTTATGCTACCAAGTCTGATTTGATTCAGCCGTCTGTTACTAGTGTGAGCAGGGGAGGTACAGCGATTTGTGACAGTAAACCTCCAGTCAAACTTCTCCAATGGGCGTATGCTGCAGCGGGCATGGCAACAACTGCGGGCTGGGGAACAATGGCATATACTACAATCCGAGACAACCAACCTGCTGGAGCTATGATGCCTTGCTGGCAACATCCAGTATTTGCTCGGATTGGGGCAATGTCTGCTGCAGTGAGTTGTGTTTGTGTTGCAAAATATCATGTTGATTGCACCAGTCCCAGTGTTCTAACAGTATCATTCTCAAACTACTATATGTGTGCTCACTTTCATTCTTCAGTCTCTCATACTCGGATCATTTGCAAGTCTCGCTGCTACGTGTTGTGAATCAGATGCAGAGTCTTGGGAGGAGTTGGGGGATAGCTCTCCGTCGTTTCGTCGTCAAAATTTGGCACTGGCTACTACCGGAGTTGCCAGTTCTCTTTGGGTGAGGTTTGCTGATGTGGTAACAAAGATCCCTGGCTCCAATCCTGTTGCAAGCCATCAATCTTACAGTGGTATCATGCAATCTCGTTTGATTGGAGCTTATGGAAGTGCTGGGCTACTCGGCGCACTTGTTTGGGCACGTTGCCTCCCAGAGGACAGTCGTAACCCTCTAACTTGGCCAAAACGAATTGGTGATGGTGTATCAAAGGCAATTGTCAGTATTGCACCCAAAGATGTGAATGATCCAGTACAAGTGAAGTATGCACTGATCACTACCTCTATGCTCATTTTTACTGGGATGCAAACAGTTTGCAATATGCCTGTCAGTGTCATTCCCTCATGGACAAGTCGTCGTCTATCTAGGGCTTTCCCAATCTACACTTTCCTAGGTGCTGTCACTGCATTTGATCTCAAGGAGGCTACAGAAAATGGAAGGATTCTTGTTGATAAGAATTATCGCTATTTATCCAGTGGTGTGAGTATCAACCTGTTGCCGTGTGTACTGTGTCATTCTATCAATCCGCATTACTCATCCTATTCCTATACAATATACCGTTCCGCTGTACATAATCAGATCAAGGGATTTGGTGCATTATACCTGGGTGCTCGTGCTGGTGCAATTTGCTTTGATCCCTCTTTCCCAGAACATTTTGGAATGGTCAATCAAGTTCCAGGTCTAGCAGTGGCCGCAATGCTAATGGTCGGCCTCACGCTACGTTCAGATGAAAGGTAAACTGGTGCTATTTGAATGAATGTGAGTAAGCAAATGAAGAAAACAGTACTAAGACAAACAAAATCAAATGAAACTGGAACCCACGACAACGCTCCAGAAAACAGAACAGGAATACAAAGCCAGACAAAGTTCTAAAGCTACAGAAATAGAATGAACACGGAAATAATACTAATAAATGTGAAAAGAATGATAGTAACGTTAGAGTGACAAAAGAAACAATACCTACAAAACAAAAACAGCAATGGTAAACACATCAAGCCACAAAGAACAAAAGATATGTGAATTACAACTAGAAGCTGTTGATTGCCGTACTCGCAGCGTTGGTTAAGGTACAATCGTTAATGGTTGAATGAGGCAATACCTAATCCAAATCTAAATTGATCCTCATCAGGTCACCTACGACGTTGTAGCGACGCCGATATGGTCAAGAAGAGCTTGAGCCGTGCAAAAGATGCTTCTATACTATCATGGCCAACTATAATGGGCCGCTACAAGCTGTGGATTGCGATATGCACGTCGTGAGATACGATATGGTTGGTGCTTGAGAGATACTGGAGGCCGACTCAGATTGCCTCATCAGGTAACCCACGACGTTGTAACGACGCCGATATGGTCAAGAAGAGCTTGAGCCGCGCAAAAGATGCTTCTATACTATCATGGCCAACTATAATGGGCCGCTACAAGCTGTGGATTGCGATATGCACGTCGTGAGATACGAGTGGTGCTTGATATACTGGAGCCGACTCAGATTGCCTACAGTAACCACTGACGTTGTACTAAGCCAATGTCAGAACAGCCTAAGCCGGCATAACCTTCTATACTCTCATCGTACCCAGCTATGTGGGGAAGTCTGTGGAGTACTTGGTTGAGTGGTTTAGATACGATATGGTACTTAGCTACTGGAGGCCGACTCAGATTGCCTCATCAGGTAACCCAACATGATGTACTGACGCCGATATGGTCAAGAAGAGCTTGAGCCGCGCAAAAGATGCTTCTATACTATCATGGCCAACTATAATGGGTCACTAGAAGCTGTTGATTGCGATATGCACGTCGTGAGATACGATATGGTTGCTTGAGAGATACTGGAGGCCGACTCAGATTGCCTCATCAGGTAACCCACGACGTTGTAACGAAGCCGATATGGTCAAGAAGAGCTTGAGCCGCGCAAAAGATGCTTCTATACTATCATGGCCAACTATAATGGGCCGCTACAAGCTGTGGATTGCGATATGCACGTCGTGAGATACGATATGGTTGTGCTTGAGAGATACTGGAGGCCGACTCAGATTGCCTCATCAGGTAACCCAACGACGATGTTAACGACGCCGATATGGTCAAGAAGAGCTTGAGCCGCGCAAAAGATGCTTCTATACTATCATGGCCAACTATAATGGGCCGCTACAAGCTGTGGATTGCGATATGCACGTCGTGAGGTACGATATGGTATGGTGCTTGAGAGATACTGGAGGCCGACTCAGATTGCCTCATCAGGTAACCCACGACGTTGTAACGAAGCCGATATGGTCAAGAAGAGCTTGAGCCGCGCAAAAGATGCTTCTATACTATCATGGCCAACTATAATGGGCCGCTACAAGCTGTGGATTGCGATATGCACGTCGTGAGGTACGATATGGTATGGTGCTTGAGAGATACTGGAGGCCGACTCAGATTGCCTCATCAGGTAACCCAACATGATGTTCTGACGCCGATATGGTCAAGAAGAGCTTGAGCCGCGCAAAAGATGCTTCTATACTATCATGGCCAACTATAATGGGCCGCTACAAGCTGTGGATTGCGATATGCACGTCGTGAGATACGATATGGTGCTTGAGAGATACTGGAGGCCGACTCAGATTGCCTCATCAGGTAACCCACGACGTTGTAACGAAGCCGATATGGTCAAGAAGAGCTTGAGCCGCGCAAAAGATGCTTCTATACTATCATGGCCAACTATAATGGGCCGCTACAAGCTGTGGATTGCGATATGCACGTCGTGAGGTACGATATGGTATGGTGCTTGAGAGATACTGGAGGCCGACTCAGATTGCCTCATCAGGTAACCCAACATGTTGTAACGAAGCCGATATGGTCAAGAAGAGCTTGAGCCGCGCAAAAGATGCTTCTATACTATCATGGCCAACTATAATGGGCCGCTACAAGCTGTGGACTGCGATATGCACATCGTGAGATACGATTTGGTGCTTGAGATATACTGGAGGCCGACTCAGATTGCCTCATCAGGTAACCCAACATGATGTACCGACGCCGATATGGTCAAGAAGAGCTTGAGCCGCGCAAAAGATGCTTCTATACTATCATGGCCAACTATAATGGGCCACTAGAAGCTGTTGATTGCGATATGCACGTCGTGAGATACGATATGGTGCTTGAGAGAAGTGATTGCGCCGCTAAAGATGGCCTCATCAGGTCACCTACGACGTTTTGGCGACGCCGATATGGTCTAGATGAGCTTGAGCCGCGCAAAAAAAGATGCTTTTGTACTAATATTGATGCCCATATTTTCATTTGTAGCCATTCGTGTTTCGCGCTGTGTGTGTATAGGTTTTGGCCATCTCAAATTGGGTCTCATCTGAACGGTTTTACGGATAGAGTGTTTGCTGAGATTCCATTTGGATGCACTTAAGTAGGAACATTGCACAATCTGCAATGATAGAATCACTTTGCACTGTCTACAATGATATAATAAGTTGGCAGTATCTACAAAATGGCTGTTTTTGACTCTTTTTCTTTATATCTAGTTCAGTTCATCTTAGTGCGTTTCTCTTTCTGTTGCCTCGATCCATAGTTTTACAGTTTTAAGTATCCTTGTGGGCCTGTTGCATAGGATTATGGGACACTCTCATTGGATTCCGGTATTATATGCTGCGCTTCTTGCCCGTTTCTGTTCAGGTAAACTATGCTAGGAGCAGGAGGTTTAGGCACATAGTCCTAATACGGTGCTTTCAGCTTGTTCACATTCAAACTTGTTGGCACATGTGAGTTTGTAATATTTTGCTGCTTCAATCAAATTATATGATGTTTTCTGCTTCTGCTAATCTTTCTTCAACCAAAGATTATCGGCAGTTATCCTTCACAATCATTTATTACAACTACTACATAGCTTGTTTCTAATCCCTGTTGAGATGAGGTATTAAATACAGCCAATTGTTTTAGTTCTAATTAAAGTTGGCTATACTCTCCATTTGCATGGATCATATTATATTAAGCAACTTACTCTTTTGTTTTACTCAGTTCTTTCATGATTCAAGACCAGGCCCAGCTCTGGCAAGATGAAGTAGACTCATACCTCTAAACTGATCTTAATTGACTGAGGTTGAACTATATAGTTGTACATGCACCAAACGCTGCTGTGGTGCTATATAGACACATGCCAGACTCTTTGCTTATCTGTTATTATGTATGCATAAGATCATGAGTCAAGCGAGAAGCGAGAGGGGCAGAAGATCATGACCATGAGCCAAGCGAGAAGCGAGAGAACAAGCAGCCAGAGAGATATATTATAACGTGAGCCAACACAACCGAGGATTGATTCAATCTTCGAAACCGTCGAGCAGTCGACACCCTAACACAACAACCGAATACGTCACAAGAACCTCCAGCTTGGAGTAGTAGAAATATTGGTTAGTTAGATAGACAGAGAGATCCAGACAAGGTGGTCCACTGCTAGATAGATAATTTCGCCCCGAGGGAGGCCCACCTGACTTGCTATCAAATTTCTGTTACATTATTACGTAATTGTGATAAGATACATAATCGCAGAGGCAAAGGATACCGGTTGAATATGTTTACGTGTCGTTATATAGTTTATTCTGGATCAACCAGCATCAGCAGATATCAGGAGATTCCGGGTTCGAATCCCGGGCAGGATTACCATGTCCTGTTGGCCCAACGGTAAGGCGCCTGACTACGGATGCTTTTTGCGGAAATTGATACGGATACTTTTTGCGGAAATTGACACAATGCCAGGACTTTTTGTTGTTAGTGGATTGGATGGAACTTTTTAGCTAAATGATTGGATATGAATATGATGTTGCACCTACCACACACTCACTCTTTTTAAATTTAGAGCGTGGTGTCCACTTTGTGTTATTATGATTGCCTCGTGCATGTTGCATACTTAGTGTTGTGTACCTACTTGATATTTGATTCATATTAGCTAGGAAACTTAACTAAGTACTATGATTTTTCCGTCTATCCAAGCTTCGTTTGAGCTTGTCCATCGTAAGTGTAGAGTTGTAGGAAAATCAAAATTTAAATCGAGTCGAGCGAAGCAGAGCTTAACCCAGAATTCCACAGAAATTCCTGTCTGTCTGTCTGTCCGTCCAGAAAATCAAACCTCTTTTTTTGGCGCGGTTTAGACCTCAAACTAACAAAATGGCATAAAACCCATCACCACCCGCCACCATGTCGAGCAATCGTTGCCGTCTTCCTCAAAAGGAAGCATGGAGAACACTGTCTAATACCAGCATGGAAATGGACGAAGAATCGCTTGCTGATGTTCGAAGGGATAATACAATCAAAACAAGATGTGTTAGATTTGGTGTCGATTATATTGAACGACGCCATGGTGAGACATCTGCTGAACAACAACAACGACACAATACACTCCAAAAGGCCATTGAACGAGAGAGAAAGAGGACGTGCACGTGCACAACAATCGCCAGAGGAACGTAGGTCGACACAGGATGCTGATACAGTTGCACGAAAGCGAAAAAGAGCACAGCAATCGCCAGAGGAACTTAGATCGACACAGGATGCCAACACTGCTGCACGAAAGCGAACAAGAGCACAGCAATCGCTAGATGAACGTAGATCGACACAGGATGCAGACACTGCTGCACGAAAGCGAACAAGAGCACAGCAATCGCCAGAGGTACGTAGATCGACACAGGATGCAGACACTGCTTCACGAAAACGAAAGCGAACAAGAGCACAGCAATCGCCAGAGACAGAGGTACGTAGATCGACACAGGATGCAGACACTGCTTCACGAAAGCGAACAAGAGCACAGCAATCGCAAGAGGAACGAGACGATGGAAGGCGTCAGGATAGAGAAGCACGCAGGCGGAAAAGATCAGTAGATGATACTCGTGATAGTGTCTTCAACTACGAGTACTCATTAGTTACATACTCACACCACACCACACGCAACGAAGAACGAAGACAAATGAACATTTTGAGCAAGATACATTTAAATCGGATGTTGCCAAGGCTGTGATCAATTCCTATTACAATAATGCCGAAGTCGTACCAAACGACTCGTTTGGATTCATAAGAGGTTATTCAATGTCGATGATTCATAATATAATTCATACCAGTTACAATAGAATGCATGGTCATGGTGCTCTTAGGTATGCTATGTATGCTGTCACAATCACGAAGCTTGAGCTGCTGCGTACCAATCTTTCTTTTGCACACGCTCAGATACTGATAGACTTGGTGGTTAAGTACTTCTTGCCATACTCACGTATCAGCACGCGTAAAGTTGTCCCTTTCACACATATGAGACTACATATTTTGAATAACAGAAGTGCTCCGAAGGATACACTGAATAGAATTTACATCATAGATCTTAAACCTCTTTTTATTTAAGTAGTTATAACATTATTGCACGCCAACAAGAGAAGTTAGCAATCAGTATTCTTGTATCTTTGCCTATCTTTCCATCTCACGAATTGTTGTGCAATCTATAATGTGTTTGCATGGCATGGTATTATCTTCAGCCATGCAGTGCAGGATTTGCCGACGTGAAGCAATCGAACTAACATTCAGATTAGGTTGATCATGATGTGTTCTCAAAACATGAAACCGAAACCTCAGATAACGTTCCAAATTCACTGCATAAGATGCTGTCTCGCTTCCCAACCTCTATGTTTCCAAACCCAAAATCTCAACCTTCAAACCCTGGATTCAATTACTTAAAACAATCCAAGGAACTTTCCCTTCTTCAACTTCTTCTCATCCTCCTCCAACTCTGTCAGCAACTGATCTCTCTTCGCCTGAGCTCTCTCTCTTGCCTCTTGCGCAGCCTGTGCTTGCCTTGCCACCTCAGCACCCTTCACCTTCTTCTGTTGACGATTTTCAAAGACCAAACTTACAGTTGGGCCGGCACGTACTCGAATAGCGGCAAGGACACGAGTGAGACCAACTCCACGACAAGACCACATTTGATCTCCAAAGGTTGCTGAACACATGGTAACGATGTCACCCTCTTTGACTAGACCAGAGCGTGCAGCATTACCCCTGGGAGCTACTGTTTGGACGAAGACATTACCGTTGTCGTCTTCATCTAGGACAAGCCCAAGGGGACGCTTCAATTCTACCAAATTGTCACCTTGTGCGGCAGATCGAGATTGTTTGGCCCAGCGCATAAAGTTTTCATCCTCTTCTGCCATGGAGAGGGACGTTAAAGGTGACCTCTGTGTAGTTGCGACGGCAGGGGAGGAGAATCCAGCACAGAACATGTTGGATGGGGCTGCAAGGGCGGCAGCGGCAAGAATAGCGATTGTTGACTTCATCTTTGTTGTTTGTTTGTTGACTATGTGAATACACTTAAGGTTCTAGTTTAATTGATGTTATACAGAGGTTACTGCCGTCAGAAAAGTATGACTATGGCACCATGGAAGTTATGTCAGAATCAACCCGTGAGCGAGCTCGCATGCGTGTTCATTTTGAGAGTGAGAGAGATTTCTGTCCGCGTCCGTCTTTCTCACATCTCTCCATCCTCGATTCTCTCAAAAGCCATCGGCCATCGCCATCGCAATCATCGCCATCGTCGCCGCTGGTATAATTCTTATCGGCCGTAGGCAGGATATTAACGCCATATCTAGTATCTCTCGAATACATATTATATAAATTCTATCACCATGGTCATGAGACGAACAATTTGCGGGCTTATTGGAGCCTTGAGTGCCTTCTCTGGTGCTTCAGCGTATGGTAAGATTTTTGACCTCACACATGTAGAAACGTGGAAGGCAGATGAACAATTGTCGGCGCTTGCACCAGTCGCCGCAGCCTTTCATCACACTGTTTAGAGGCAATACTATGATTGCAAAAATATTCATCTAACCGTGCCTGTTTAATCTCTTTTTACACTCTGTTCAGTTTCCACTTTTGTACCAAAGAAGGGAATTGCCCCTCCTGCGCCCAAGGCCGTGTCAGGTCTCAAGACAGGATCATCTAGGCGATCATCCATGAGGAACGATATCAAAATGATGCCTATTGGTGTACCTAAGGTTGCTTACCGTGTTCCAGGGGGAATGGGTGCTGAATGGTGAGTTGATTATTGACTAGTGCACATCTTGTATTATGTGTATTGATGTTCAGCGTTTAAATTTTTGACTGTGGTCACTGATCAATCAACTGTTTGCCCTTTACTCGCCATCGATTCAAAAAATATAATCAGGGTTGACATTTACAACCGTCTCTACAGAGAACGTATTATCTTCCTTGGATCTGAAATTGACGACGAACTTGCCAACCAAATCATCGGTGTGATGCTTTACCTCGACGAAGAAGATAGCTCGAAACCAATTTACCTTTACATCAACTCCCCCGGAGGATCCGTCATTTCTGGTCTTGCCATTTTCGATGCCATGCAACTTATCAAAAGTGAAGTTATCACCATCAACCTCGGTCTCGCAGCCTCAATGGGTTCCTTCATCCTCGCTGCCGGTTCCAAGGGAAAACGTCTTGCTCTTCCCAGCTCACGTATCATGATCCATCAACCTATGGGAGGAGCCCAGGGACAAGCTCAGGATATCAAAGTGGAGGCTGCTCAGATTATGCGTATTCGGGACAACCTTGTGAAAATGTACTCTATGTTTACTGGACAGACTACTGAGGTTGTTACAGCTGCTTTGGACAGAGATAACTTTTTGAGTGCTCAGGAGGCATTGGAATTTGGACTTATTGATCGTATTTTGGAAAGACCCAGTGGACCTGGAATGTAAATTGATTGTCGAAGTGGTGAGGTAGTTGATTGCCAGTGGAGTTTCTCTCCGAAATAGGAGGAGAGATGATTATAGATTGCGGTGATTGAATTCTCCTTACACACCAATGAAATTGTTGCTGCCGTGGAATTTCGAGAAATAATGCCTGTGTTCCTTTATAATTATTAATTCTTTGTAAAGACATACAATCAGGAGCTTTTGTTTCATACATGAGCATGATATCAATACTTCCATAAGCAACTCAACATGTCCATCTTCTATCCTTCCCTTTCCCGATGCGATCACCCTCTATTGTAGCCTCGGTTAGGTTACACCTAGAACTCCAATTGAGGAGGAGTACCGATTGTTGCCGAAATGCTGCGCTGAGTTGGCTAGTGTTTGGAAATTTCTAACATTTCAAAACCCTAGGAAAATTTCCAAAAGTTTCCGGAAATTTCTGGAAAGTTTCTGACAACTTTTCACAGGTTTTGAAAACATTTTACTTATCTAAATTAGCCATTAGTTAGGAAAGTATTGCCCAGCAGAGTCTTGAATCTTGTCCATCATATCTACTCTTGCGTTGTGAAGATGACGCAAATTCTCTGACATGCCATATAGAATGATGGCTTGATCATCACTCAACCTGTTTCTTGCCTTGCTCAGGATGTCATGTTTCAACCCCTTGGCCCTTTGTTCCACATCCCTCTTGTGTATGGTAGTTACTCCAAAGAGCAGAGGAACAATTTGCAAAATTGTCTGGAAGGGGCGACACCAAGAAGTCTATCGTACCACCTCTGCAGATCAAATACAAGTAAGCAATGACGTGCGGGAGAACATAGCCGACATGATCACAAGTTGGTGGTTGGTGGAAGTTAAAGTTGTACTCCGCGCCAGAAATTGTCCTCCCGCCAGAAAGTTAGAAATTTCAAAAAATTTCCTAATTTCTCAGATCAGGGGGGGAAAATTTCCTGGAAATTTCCTGGAAGTTTTCATAAATTTTTGGTAGAAAATTTCCGGGCCAAAAACTTCTAAACACTAGAGTTGGCCGAGTCGACAAAAACAAAAAGCAGCTCTCCATGGCGAGTTGCCAGCTGCTGTTCTCACACCGCACCACACCTACAATTCTTCACTGGCTTTGTCTATTGGTGCTTATCATCTGGCCACTCCTCGTAGCACTCTACAACCTTGCAGGGCTAGCCAGCGACGATTGCATTTCCACAGCACATCAGGACCTTCTCAGCTTCCTAAATTCTCATTGCTGTCACAACAATGTTCTGCCGTAGCAAAACGAGCTTTTGTTCGTTTCATCAATAGCATTCGCTTCATTGTATGCTGCGTCTGGGTTCACGTCATCAACCTACAGAAGGGGTACAAAAAGCATTACTGTAGACTCTACATGTCGCTTAAATGGATCTGTGTCAAAATGGAACGAGGAACACCAATACGAAGAAGAGGACGACGAGCTTATCACTAGGGAAATGTTCCTGAGGGATGGTTTGGAAGTACGCAGAAAGAAGAAGGGATCTAAAGAATACAAACCCCATGACAACCGAGATTCACTTCCATTCATAGTGAAAGTAAAGACTCCAGATCCATATACACCGACCGACAAGATGCTAAAGGATGCAAAGAAATTATCTGAGAAAGCCAGCAAACAGAACAAGAAGAGTAAGATGGAGACTATTCGAAGGAGTAACCTTGTTGGGATGGATGGCAAGTATGCCAATGGTATAGCAGCGTCAATCTTCTCTCGAAAAAGTGACGGCGAATTGCAAAAGATTCTTGGCCAGTTTGAACTGGATAAAAACACGAATTGTGGAGATCTACTTGACATTGGTGAACGTGAATTTGAAGTTGTGAAAGCACGTGCTCAATTCAAATATGCTGGTGGCAAAAGGTTCGTAATGGTGAGGAAGATTCTGGAGGTGAAAGAGATCACAAGAATAGCTGAAGAGGCGAGCTTGCAAAGGCTGATGACTAAGAAGGATGAGAGCTCAACGGGTAAAAGCTTTGAGTAAAGCACGTGTTAAGATAACATTAGGCGATAGCGTTAAGTAGCCCCCCTGGCAACTATATGTCTCTTGTTCCAATCATATCATATTTGACGATGCACTTTTAGCAACCTAGTTTCTTTATTTAGGCTGGACGAGGTTCTCAGCTCCTTCTGTGACCTTAGCTGATGCGATGATATCTCCCTCTTTCACATCACGCAAGAAGTCAGCACCTTCAACAACATAGCCAAACACTGGGTAGCGTCCATCCAAAACATTCTTTCCTGCAGGAGTTAAATCTGAATCAAATAGCAGCCAGAAGAATTGACTGGATCCTGTGTTTGGGTCATACTCTTCTCTTGCCCATCCCTGAATAGACAAGCAGTTTGTTTTGTTGACACAAAAGTTAGTGCATTAGCAATTTATAGCACAAACAATACACACGAAGCGACATAACTCACCATTGCGCCATAACTCGAAAATGGAAGCACTGTTGCCTCACCGCCACGACCTTCATCTTCGATAGTTGTTTCGTAAAATGGTCCCTTGTCACCCTGGGGGAAGATTTCAAGAGGAATAAGACGCTCTCCGTGCTTACCTGCTCCTACGCTTTTAGAGGGAGTGCCAACATATCCATCTGCCTCTCCTTTGGGATCACCAGTCTGTACTACAAAGCCGTCAGATCGTTGAATGTCCATGTCAGTGTAGAATCCTACAGTCGAGCGGTGAATGGGTTAGAACTGAAGATGCGATAAGATTGCAATGGACAAATAGAGAAGCAGCAAAACTTACCCTTTTGTACCAAGTCGACGAAGTTACCACTAGTGACGGGAGCTGCATACCCATCAATTATCATCTTCATCTTGGCTTCATTGAATAGCTGCCCTTCAATGTCGAATTTTTCACCACCTGTCTTCTTCACTACCATTTCAACAGTGGCGCGTCCTTTCAGTTGAGGAAGATCATCATAGTCACTGGGAACCGGTGTCTGATAACCTGAATTCGAAAAGAGTGTTAGATACATTTGTTTGTTTTGAATGGTAACCACACGTTCAACAGTAGTCATGCTTACCAGCAGGAATCATCTGCTCTTCCAATGTCGTCAACTTCTTTTGGATTTTATCTTGTGTCAAATAACTGTCATCCAAAGCTTTTCTCTCCTGATCACTTCCAGACTGATAATCAACCGATGCCCTCAATGTACCCTCAAGAGGCTCCAAATCAGACTTCATTGAGGCAAGAATGTCAGAACAAACTTTAGCATCACGGCATGATGCAGTCATTTTGGATTCTTTGGTGTTGATAATTCCACGAGCTTTTTTAAGATCGTCTAATGCAGCGGATTTGCGCTTTGAACTAACGTTGATTTTAATATCCTCAATACTTTTTTGGAGATCACGCACTTCCTTGTTCTTAATTGGAAGTCCATATCGCAATAGACTTTCTGGATCTTTGTTGACACGAGTTCCTGATCCACTGGCCATCTCCTTGGCACTGGCGATGGATGTGGAAAATGCATCGTTAGATGCAACACTGGGGAATTGGTCCATCGTTCCGGCCATAAGGGCGGGTGCAGTCCACAGAGCGGCAGCAAGGGCCATTCCAGATAGAGCACCCTTGACTGTGGCATCGATTGATTCAATTGTATCTACGACATTTTGTTGCGGATTTGTTGCGTAGAGGGATGTTCTAGCGTTTTGGACTGTTTGAGGTGCGAACGCTGATGTGGATGCAATTTGCGATCCGAGGAGGAACAATGATAGGTTGTGAAAGCGCATGATTGTTATTGGAAAGCTGAAATGTAAGGATAGCAGTGTAGGAGGTAGTTATGTAGCCGTAGATGACAGAGTTGCCAACAGTTTATTCGATTGGATCTAATGATTGATGTGAAGGGAACACTTTCAGCTCACAAATATGAAATGTTGCGGGTGAATGTGTCAGATTCAGTGAGTTGACTGACGTGCAAAAAATAATTCAGCGATCAACAAGTTCAAGTATCTTAGCGATCTCTGAGATACCATCTCCATTTTCCATTTGAACATTATTGCATCCAATACTGTTCTGAACTGTCTACCTACAGCCAGAGCTTGGCTAATAAGTGTTACTACTACAATAGGTTTCCATCTTAACATCTATTGATTACAATATTATCTTCTTTGGTTGTGGTGCTTCAAGTGCTGCTCAAATCAAACTCCAAGTGAAAAGTTCAACTACAATCTATTGTACAATACTCTCTCTCCAAACCCTCACCCCCTATTAATAACCATTACCCGTCAAAACGTGAAGCCAATCGTAGTTCCTAGGCATCTTTCCTATGCAATGAAAAATTGTTCTCCTATGGATATCACTAGAACCTCTACCATCATCTTCAACATTTTCACCATCACTCTTTTCATTTCGTTTGTTTGGAAATTCCAATATAGCCATACACGTTTGACAAGCTCCAGACCGACATTCATAGTTAATGTCAACATTGCACTTACTTGCCAAGAATCCATAGTTCTCACCCGGTTTGGCCGATATGCACAATCCATCACCATAATTCACTACCGTGCTTCCTTGTAGACGACCGATTTCCAATGTGATTGTATTTGTGTCTGCATTCGATATTAACTCTACCACATTGTCAAAACTTTGGTCATGGCAAGCGTTGCCATTGATTGATATTATTTTGTCACGTATACATATGCATTTATCACCAACAGTAGAATCATTATTGTCAAGTGATTTGATGTTCGAAAAGACATTTGCATTTGACTTGGCTGCAAAGGTAAGTCATGTGAGTAGAGCAGAGGTAGCAATTATGTGATGGTTAAATGATGATGATGCTGTTTTGATTTCGAACATGACATAATGTTGCCTCACCAGCATTCCCCTCAGGAGATATTCCAACGATGACCACTCCACATGAAGGATCCGAGTCCATTTCTTCTAGAGTGAGTCCCAAGGGCAAGGATATATCGATCTTATACATGACACGCGGTTCTACTCGCGGATCGTCCATGGGCAATGAAGCCTGCATCGTCAGATGAGCTTGTTTCGTGTTGGAAGGACATGATAATGATGGTAATAATATGATGTGTCGTTTGTGGTTTTGTGTGGAGTGCTGCCAGCCGATAGTTGATTTGCCTCCAATAAAGGCGGCAACACCTGCACTTCCAACAATAGCGGATATGCTAAGAAGAAGGAGAATCTTTATCAGCTGCTTGATAGGCAACATCATATCTAGTGGGGTAGTGGGTGGTGGCGTGCGGTGATATTGAGGAAGGCTTTGAGATTTGACACTTCTTGGTGTTTGTTTCTTGTTTCGTTAGTTGTTTCTTCCTTCTTTTCTGAGAAAAGGGTTCCCCTGCTTCGCGCTTTCGCCCCTTTCTATCATGTGCAACTCGTCGACCGTTTTTTGCTCACGTTCTCCCGATCGCTCTCGCTCTCCTGTTGTTGATGATACATTCGTTTGGCAAACAACCATGCCAGCCTCCTGTTACGTTCTACACTAAATCACACCATGCCTCTCACTTCTATCCGTGCTCTACCCGCCAACCCCAACGACAGTTGTTCTAATGACAGCGAAAACATGAACAACGGCGGCCCATGCCGCCTCAGCTTCAAGCTGGACCTCAGTTGGAGCGTCGACACAGAACCATCAGCTGAGAGTGCTGTGAGTGGCGACGTTGGATCTATCTCTGGATACAACTCTCAGAATGGATATATGGTTGAAGAGCAGTGGATTTCATGTGTCTCGGACTCTGAACTGAATTTGAATGGCGGCGACTATTTGGTGGAAGAGTTCAATTTCATTTATGAAATCTACACACCCGTTGATGATAGTACCGAAGAAGTGCTTGATACGTTGGCCAACTTTGAACGCAACCTCTCTCTAGGTGTGTCTGAAGCTCTGGGCTTGGTCCATTGTGCTGGTTCAGAGACGCAGTTGTCTGTTGCCCGTAGTGCTGGGCCATGGCTTAGGAGATCCTTGACATCGCTAAAGAATAATCATCGGTTCTTGGACGACGACGCAACTTCTGACATCTTGGCTGTGAGTATGATGCCCAAAGATGACATTGATTACGCGTCAGCTTGTACATCTGCTGTTCAAAACGGATGAGTCTGCAGCGTGCTCCCATGTTGTTGGCGGCATGACTGCTTGGATTAACAAGGCAGATGGTGCCTCTGCCATTCCCAACGAAGATGTGTTTCTCAACGCTGTTGAATCATACATCAAGGATGATAACTCCAAATACTTGGGAAATGGCCTGGTGCATGTAGAATACATTGGTGAATTGGACACTACTACTTACACCACCACCCTGGGCGCCTCTGATGTCAGCAGTGGTGGACCTTCGTCTACAGGATCAATATTAGGACTTGCGCTTGGAGGTGCCTTCTTTGCCGTTGCAGGAGTTGGCGGAGCATGGTTTTATCGCAAGAAGCGAAACAAGAACCAAGACGAATTGGAAGAAAAGAGTGAAGTTATTGTTAAAGACGACGATGACATTCAACTGCAAGACACGGCAGAAATCACAAGCTTTGATGATCCTCCCTCGGTCGAGACGGATTCTTCCGATGCAAGAACCGCTGATTATCAATTGAAGAGAGTCGGACCGCTGGTTTGACTCTGATACAAGTCACCATTCCGAATGCATGTTGTGAGATGCCTAGGGTATGTGTATGTACATAAGTTATTTGGCAGATATGTTTGTACAGCAGCTGCCGCGACAAGATAGTTGCCCATGCATACGGTAATAAGTGTAGGTGGATAATTCTAAGAATTTAATCGTCAAATCAGCCAAACATCATTTATCTTACTTGTGAAGTATACACTATTGATTGGGCGGCTTCGCCCGCCTGCAATTATATTCTCGGCTTCTCTCTGACACCTAATTGAAACTGCCTTTGATGCGTTCCAAGAAGATGTGAGATTGTAACTGGAGCAAAGTAGCTATCGACGTGAAGAAGCTCAGTTGTGTTCTTATCAGTATCAGTATCAGTCCTAGTGCTATTGCTTTCAGGTAGTATTGATGCTTTAGCCGCATCAGTAGCAGCAGCAGCATCTGTAGTTGATTGACTCGCTTGTTCCGGCGAGTGCGAAGAGCTTTCTCTTGCTAGATCGGTGATAAGAGCCGCAGTAAGGACCCAAGCTGCCATAAAGAGCACACTAGCGAAAATTAGTCTTTTCCAATCTGGACACCTACGTTTTCGGAGATTTGAAATCCGTACAGTAGATGCATCGCAGCCTTTTTGTTGTGTCATGTGAGTATAAACTGTATTGTCATCGGCAAAATCCTCCTCCAGAGTTCCTGGAGGCAATACTCGGTACTCCACTCGGTTGAGATATTCATTTGGTATTATGCCTAGCTCCTCATCTACTGCGGATGACATGGAATCTGGTACCTCGAACAGCTCAACTTTCACGTCCGTGTATCCATTTGGGTAAGTTGTTGAGGTTGTTACTTTAAGAGAGATGGAACCATCCTTGTTGTTGGTGCGAGCCACTATGACATGAGGCTCTTCATCACATGCTGTCACTGCCAGCAGAGTTTCTTTCAGATCAGACATGGTTCAGAATGGGGGTCGAGGAAACAAATATTAGATGGACTCGGATGCAGAGGACGGCGCAGCTAACGTATAGTACTGGCTCATATGCAATGGTTTGCAGCGAGTGTAGTGTGCCAGAGACGGTTTCAACTTGTGTTTTGGTACAATAGCATGTGAAGCAAGGCAAGCTCTCAAAAAGAGACGCGTGGCCCGAATTATCTAGGGTTAAGTTAAAATAATGTTTAATGAAGAGTTTTGAGTATTCATAACTACCTAATAGCCGGCCGCAGAATAAGAGTCAAGAAAAGTAAAACGTCTAAACTTTGATTTAGGCTAATCTCACATGTCTTATGTCTCGCGCCAAAAGTCGGGAATCCCGCGCCGTCCTTCCTCCGCTCCCGGATCTCGACGATGACGCTGTCCATGCCCGCCTCTCACTATCTTTGCAGCATATCAATACAATACCACCCAATCTGCCACAATAGCTTCAGTAGATCCAAGCGCAATATAATAATAAAATGAGAGGAGGAGGCAGCAAAGCATTCATTAGGGCTCTCCATAAATCTTCAACTCCACAACATACACCACCTCCCTTTCGGATATCGCCATCACCCTCACCATCATCATCTCCTCACCAATCAATATTCATACAACTCAACAACAACACATCACCTACACAATTTTCACGGAGAGCTCTCTCCTCCACGCTGAGATCACAGCGAAATCACAGTATTTTGCGTGATGCACTCGCATGTGAAGCTTCATCGCTGCGGTATGCACTGATGTTAACTTCAGAGGGAGACGAGGCATTATTACGGGGATGGGATGATGGCGTTGCTAACGAAGACGATGATGGAACGTGAGTTATTCAATTTTGCATGATTGTGAGTATTTTGTTCCTCCCTTTTGTTGTGTTAACTTCACCGATGACATAATATACTGACATTTTCTCTCTTGTTCAATTCTTTCAGTTAATTAACCTTACACTTCCCAAAGTTTTGCTCACTGTCTCCTCCTTTGCGTACACTGCTGAACGGCAAACATAGATAATACAGGCTTGCCATTTAGAAAGATTTCCGATCAAACCGATGAAAGCCATGATGGGCAAGCTCCCCAACTGGTAAGTAACTGCAGATGTCATCACAATTCTTGCCATGTACGCGGAAAAGTTCCGATGAGGTAAAACCATTATTACCTATTCTATCTTTTGTCTGAACAGCAATGTTGATAAACTATTTACCGACTTCCTTCTGAGGGACTTTGACCGAGTACTATTTTGATGTCATTCGTTTTTCCTTTGAAAATTATTGCAATACTGACCTGCCTTGTTGTGTCTGCTGCTCGTTTTACTTTCAGTCAACAGCATTAAACAGTTAAAACTAGACGCCTTATTTTGAACAATATCTGCTCCCATTGCATACATATGTACATTCTCAGTGTTTGTTTTTATCTTGTGCACTATAATTTAGGTCGTCTATTATATTTGCCTCCGCAGACCACAGCACTGTTTACTTCTTGACAAGCCGCACCTCCAACAAGTCTCGAATATTTGCATTACCAGTATCATAAGACTGGATGGTCCTCACGACAAGACGTAACCCATGAGATTGACTATTCTCTGACACTTTGTCAGCGGCTTGCGCAAATGCATCAGCTCCTCCACCTACACCGAAGTAAAACCGTTTTGTAGCAACCAATCCCACTCCGACGTCAACTTTAAGATGCTTAAACATCAAGTATGCAGTGTCCTGGCAAGATTCAGTTGTGTAGGTGGTCTCTGATGCGAGAAGTACATCGAATCGTTCGTCTACTTCTCGGTTCTCAGTCAGAGGAACAGGAAGCAATACTTCATGGTTGCTTAGTTTGGTGTGACAACCCCATCCAGTCTCCACCCGCATAAATGGATTGATTTTGCAAAGCTTGTGATGCGCTGTCGTCAACTGAATCATTACCTTGTTGTTGGTATAAGCCACATACATTCAGCAGAGCATTTGGTATTGTCACATCACGTAGAACAAAGTCGTTGAAGTCACTAAACACAACCACTGAATTGGTGTACCTTCTGACACTCTCACGCAAGAGCAAGCAAGCTGGAAGACCGTGCCCACATCCTAATTCAAATGCTGAGCCACCGTTTTCGATCGATCTTCTCACAGCTTCTGTTACGTGTCGAAAGTCAGACTCAGTGGACATTGTTCCATCCATTACATGGGCAAGGAAACGACATAAATCTAGAGAACACTCCCAAACTTTAAGTCCACCTTCGTAAACACCTGGTATTAAATCTGTATTCTTTTCTGATAATGCTGTATGATGTGGCAAGATATAATGTAGGCCATCAATCGAACTTGAATGCAAATCTACGTGCTCATGAACACAAAATTTAACCTTGTCACTTGTTGCTGCCGATACATTCAAAAGTTTGCAAGATTGTGCACTAGTAATGGATCGTTCTTCAATCTTGGCTATCATTCTGTCAGCTTCTGCTTTCTTCTCATTCTCAGAATTGTCGGCGTGATCTGCACCTTCGGTGGATGAAGTAAAGTCAAACTTGAACATTTTTGAAAATTGATGTGCAGATTAAAGTTTGCTGTGCGAGAGAAGGATCGATGAAAAGAAGGCATGAGACGAAGAAGCAAAGGATACTGCTTGCTCGGTACCAACCGAGTGGATGGAGCATTGGCTCTATTGTACTTCTTCTTGGTAATAGGTAGGAGTAATAAGTAGATGCTTGCGCTTTTCCGCTTTTCCTTGTTGGCTCTCCCACACCTCGCTCTCCCACAATGTTCCCAAATCAGAATGTTGGGACCTGTTGGGACACTGGTGGGAAACGCACCTATTCCCACTAATCTCCCACAAAATTCGTTTCAGTGTTGGCGCTGTATTTTTGCCGATGCGCTTCTCCCGAGAGAAAGGAGAATTGCCACCTCCTCCACATGAAACGAATAAACTAAGAACCCCTCAGCTAAAAGCCGCAAACACATTGAATTAATAACCATGATGTCCACCGCCTCCCTCCTCCGTCTCGGCAGAACCGCCGCCAAAAGGAGTGCCTTCTCATGTAATACTTCGGCGAGTAGTATCGCTTGTCGAAGCATGTCCGAGAAGGCATCATCCACAACATCATCGGTAAGATGTGTGCGCGTACACATGACGGATGACGGCAAATTGGCTGTTCCAACAACGTTATTCTTTACTCTATTTATTTTTTCTAACCATCCATTAATTTATGTTTCTCTCATCAACTGCTATATTTTTAGCTGTCCCGCCTCGATGGAGTCGATGAGCTCCTAACAGGCACAGGAGGCGTCCCAACCTCCAATAAAGTCGAATACACCGTCTCCAAAGTTGACGACCTCGTCAACTGGGCACGCAAGGGCTCCCTATGGCCCATGACATTCGGCCTCGCATGCTGTGCAGTCGAAATGATGCATGCCGCAGCATCCCGATACGATATGGAGCGATTTGGCATGGTGTTCCGTGCTAGTCCTCGTCAGAGTGATGTCATGATTGTGGCCGGGACTTTGACGAATAAGATGGCACCTGCGTTAAGGAAGGTGTATGATCAAATGCCCGAGCCTAGATGGGTCGTTAGTATGGGAAGTTGTGCCAATGGAGGTGGGTATTACCACTATTCCTATTCAGTGGTGAGGGGATGTGATAGGATTGTCCCTGTGGATATTTACGTGCCGGGTTGTCCACCCACCGCGGAGGCACTGTTGTATGGTTTGTTGCAATTGCAGAAGAAGATTAAGGGGAATAAGAGTTTGTTGCTCAAACTTAGAAAGTGAGAACGGAGGAGACAAGGCTGGGAATGTATTTTGTATTATTAAGTGGGGTGTGTGGGGAGGAAACTTAGATAGACGGGAGGGGAATGAAATTATAATGATTAACAGATGAACTCAATTAATCGTCTGATAGTGGTAGAAGCAGACGTCATTCTTTCTATATACGTCTAAAGTTAGTATAATCTTAGCTACTCATCATCTAATCATTCTCGAGTTTCTCCATACAAGGTTAAACTGGCGCCGTTCTTGTTCAGCGTTAGCATTATTGCCATCAGGAAGAGCCACTGCCCCAATATTGTACAACAGAGCCTCTCTCCACTGCGAATGACCTGTTACCACCATTTCAGACTCTTCTACAAATAAATCAGTGCGTCGACGTACATTTCGTGTGTGGTCCTGACCGTCCTGATCAGGATCTTCAATGTCGCTGTCGTCAACATTCACCCAGCGAGTTCCATTTCTCGTTCTTCTGAGGCGTCTACGGGATGCCGTGGAAGAACTGACGCTTCCTCGAGGAGCCAAGTCAAATGACGCATAGATGCCCCAACAACTTTCTAGTATGAAGCCCCAGTTGCCATTTGGGCTTCGACGAACAACGTAGGTTGGCACATCCCTGCCACCAACAGTAATACGGATGTAAGCACCTTCAGGACGTGCTGGAAGGTCCAAAGGACGATGCACAAACCTCCACTTCAATTCAATCCGAGGAGGGATCACATCCACTCCATCTCTATGAACCATTCTTTCCGAGAACACATCATAGAGAGGAACGCCGTTGTGAATCCGACATGGAGCAGTTTTACCTTCAGGCTGGAGTTGCATGATACTACCGTCACGAAGAAAGACTAACTTGCGTGCCTGCTTACCATTCCACCATGGATCCCACGAGGTCCAGTCACTTCCTGCACTCTCCTTGAATCGGAATGACCATATAGGACCTCCTTTGAATGGAGATTCATCATAGCAAAGCTCCTCAAGAGAAACTTCGTTTCTTGTGGCAGCATCCACAACAGAAGTTTTGTAGGCTTCCATTGCAATATTCTTTGTCAAACACAAGTTGCTTCTTGAATGGTTGGACGCCTGAGCAAGCAAGGATGTTGCTCTGGAGCAGACATTTGCTTTTCTAGACCAAAGGGAACTGCAGTGATTACTCCAACCAGCGTTGTTATTAGATGCAGCAGAGCGTAACTTGGTGTTGCACTCACACATACGAAGGAGAGACTTGACATCTAGGAACTTGAAAATACTGCATAGTGTATCATTTGGAAGAAAGGTGTTGAAATAGTCTGTGTTGTCGATCGAAGTTGATAAGGCTGATGCTTCAGCGGCATCACATATTAGTGCTTTGCCTTTGCTTCCAGGCCCAATCCGAGCGCGCGGAATAGTGATCGACAAAGGCACAAGAGGGCTATTAACTGTGGGCTGCCAGTAGACTGGAGATAGCCTATCCGAAGGCTTATCATGGTTTGATAGCTTCTGAAGGAGACCAGCGGCACCTCTCATCAAGGCCTTATCCGCAGTGGACTCTTGCTCTTGTCGTGGACTCGTAGGCAGATCGGGAAGCATCGATGTGCCACAAGTCGTCGCAATAGTACCATTCCCTGATAAGATCTCTGCAGCTGAGATGTCTCCTGCTTCTGAGACTTCTGGGAGGCGACAGAGAGAGCAGCAGTCGCACGAAACCTTGCAATTTGCTACATTGGGCAGGTTTTGTACGTCGAGATCGAAGTCATCGAGGTTACTGAAGCAGCTTCCTATGCTGCTTGCAGCTGATTGTGGTGGCATGGCGGTGCAGGGTGGTTGTTGTTGTTGCAAGGTTGACATCCTCTCTTTTGCTTCTTGGTTGCTCTGGAGTTTGTGTGATTCTCTTTACCCAGAGACAAGTTGGAAATATTATGATGCAACGCTGCTTTGTTGCATGCAGTCCCTTTTTGGCAGGCCCAAGCAGAGCATGAAAAGCTGAGAAAAATAGAATCAACTTTGCGAACCCACGAATCGGAATCCGGTTCCCCACTTCCGGCGTTTCCACGATATGTGGTTTTCACATTGGAGAATCAGGTTTCGCTTGTGCGTTGTATCAGACTCCATAACTGTTTAGAGCTTCGAAGAAAGGTAAACTACCAGAAGAAACCTTGAACATAAGTGAAAATGTTCCATACCACAAAGTAGCAATAGGGTTAACTCGACATCTAATGAGACGCCTCTTTTATCTGCTCATATACACTCACAGGTACAGACATATTAATGTATTAGTTTTTCGAGGTTATCCCTTCTTTAGCCATGACTCCACAGGCCCAACGAGACATTACATACACGTTACCATAAATTTCGTATCAGTACTGTGTGCGTAAAATGAACAGTCCAAATTAATCTCTCCACATTCATCTCATCAGTTCGTCTACCACCTTCTTCTCTACTAGTAGTCAAACCCTATTGACTTGGAACTTTTGAATGCGTTGCCGTTTCCATCTCCGTCACCTGTTAGAAACTTTGCCTTGATGGCATTGGCTACGACCAAACCATCCACTGCAGCAGATACTATACCACCTGCAAAACCTGCTCCCTCCCCTGCGGGATACAAATTATCTACACCGCCAGCTTGCAAGGTTGTTCGATTTCTTACCAGACGCAAAGGACTAGATGTTCTTGTTTCAACTCCATGCAAGAGAGCATCCTCAAAGAGAAATCCTGGCATTTGCTTTTCAAAGTGCTCAGTTATTGCATAGGAAAGTGCGTTGTACAAGGGCTTGGGGTAGATTTCATGTAAAGGTGCCGAGATAGCTCCAAGTCGATAAGATGACGCTGGAATAGACGAAGACACCACACCATTTACATAGTCGGTCAATCGTTGTACCTACAGAGAAGATTTGTGTGAGGAGAAATAAGCCAATGTTGCATGCATTGAAGTGGATATCTAGCAGTAAGTGACTTACTGGAACAGTCATATTCATTCCTCCTAGCTCGTATGCTTTCCGTTCGATGTCACGCTGAAATTCTAGCCCAGCGAGGCATCCATGAGATCGATACTTGTCCAAGATTGGGTCGTCCTGCGAAACAGTAACAACTAAGGCACTGTTCGCCCAAAGACTGTCTCTATTGCTGAAGCTCATTCCATTTATGCAAAGCTCTCCTTCTTCTGTCGATGACGGCACAATTTGTCCACCAGGGCACATGCAGAAGCTGTAAGCTCCTCGATTCTGTTCCCCGTCAAATGCCTTATCAGTTGCGAGTCGATAAGAAGCAACTGGCAAAGTGCCTTGATGCGACTCTTCAGTACCCTCAGAAAGCTTTTCAAAATGTTCTGTATTGACTGTATCGGTCGAGGGCCTCTTTGTAAACTGCAGCAAGATTCACAAAAGCATTCACAACACTCAATATTAGCTGCATACGTATATGATAATAGCGATAGTCACAGCGAACAAATAGACTTACAACCCTCCCACCCCAATCCTTTCCATATTGAATCTCATTTATCAGCCGCTGCGGATGTTCTATACGAAATCCAACTGCAAATCCTTTTGGTTCCAGCTCAACTCCAGCTTTGTATAACTCTTCATACACATCTCTTGCTGAAAGTTGTCACACGAGTTGTTAGAAACAATACACTCTTCAAGACACGTTTAATTACAACTGCACACTCCTTACCTGAGTGGCCAGTAGCCAAAACCACAGCGTCTCCATAAAACGTTCTGAAAGATTCATGCTCTCGTGCCTCGGAATCAATGAGTTTGGATTTGGTGCGTTCATTTACTTCAACACACTCTGCTTCAACTCCTCTGATTTTCCCATCCTCGATAAGATATTTTGTCGCCTTAGTTCCAAAGTGTATTTCTCCACCCAGTTCCCTAAGATCCTCTCTCATGTTCCTCAACAATCGAACCAAGTTATCTGTACCTAAATGGGGTGCACCCTCGACCAAGATACGTTCTGGTGCCCCATACTTTACGAGTGTTTCCAAAACATACCGCACCGAGCCTATATGGAGAAACATAAAGATTGAAAGTATGAACAGCCTTGAGCAAATGCTACAAATACGCGTTATAAACAGATCACTCTGCGCTTGTACTTACCAGAATTTCTCCCAATCCTTGTAGTAAGCTTCCCATCACTCCACGTCCCAGCACCTCCTTCTCCAAACGAGAAGTTACTTTCAGGATCAACACATCTCCTGTGGATCAGAGCACCAATACTTTTTCCGCGCGTCTCTACCGGCTGTCCTCGTTCGAGAAGAATTGGCGTACACAAACCAGAAGATGCTAGGGACAGGGCACAAAACAAACCAGCTGGCCCAGCTCCAACTATGACAATTCTTGGTTTTGCTTGAGAGTCTTCCGCATTGTTTGCAATGTCATCATCTTGACCTTTCATCTTCTTGTCATCAAGTATTTCCATCTTCCCTGATTGTGGAGCAAGTCCCAACTTTCTAGCTGCTTGTCGTGTTAAATCAATGTCAATCACATACGTGTATTTTGGATCCGAGCCTTTCCGTCTTCTGGCATCCAAAGAACGACGAACTACTCGCGCATCCTGCAATATAGATGGCAGACCATCAGTAGCTTCCTCTGATTTGATTCGAAGACGTGATAGCAGCGAACTTATAACTGGTGGCGTCAAATAAGAGCGCTCTGATGGTACATTAGACCCATCTCGTTTCTCCTTTCGTTTATCAATATTCAGTGATGGCCAAGATCATCAGGATAGACGTCAATGCCATAAAACCTCCAGGTTATTACCTCATCTGGATTTTTCAATTCCTTTCCTAGCACCAACTTCACGTTTACGCTTCTTCTTATTGTTGTATTGTTTATTGCTGCGTCGTTTATTCTTTGGTTTAGAATCATTGGTTTGTGTGCTCGAAAAAAGTGATGTTTGTTGCGTTAGTATTCTAGGATGACTTGATGTTTGCAATATCAGTCTCCGCGTAGAGGCTGTTGGAGGATTCTGCTGAAATCCTCGCACAGAGCAGATCATTAGCAGAGAAACTGCTGCTATCATGTTCATGATTGGTGATAGGGTTTGCTTGATGAAACGCAAAGATGTAATGGTGCTTTTTGATGGCATGTTGTTTTCTTCTCGCTCTCGCTCCTTTGATTTGATGGTCGCGTGTGTCCACCAGCCCTCAACACCTAAGCTCTTGAGTAGATGACCGTCGACCCTCCTTCCGTCATTTCGCCCTGTCTTTACTGATTTTCCTAAGAGCAGCAAAATTCACACGCGGCATGAATTTCGAACGAAACTTCCACATTATTTTTTTCTCTTTTTATGGCAAACCAATACAAAAGCACGCACAAGGGTAATAAGTTGAAATTGACGGCTAGCATGGCAACAACGGATACTTCCGGCGGTGCCGCCGAAGAAGAAGACTCCTCATGCCCCATCTGCCTAAACGACATGTGCAAATCCGACACACTCCACCCCATACAATGCCCAACAAAATGCAACTTTAATTTCTGCATCGAGTGTCTCTGCCACCTCCTCTCTTCCTCCAAAGATGATTATGAAATGGCAAGTGATGGCAATCGTCACGTCAAGGTGCACCTCAACTGTCCCAATTGTCGGGCGGACATATCCAAGACTATTGAAGATACCATTCGATTACGACAAACTGCATTGGCGGAGGAATTGAGTACTGTGCCTGATAGCGAATTGAGCGCGAAGGATTTACAGTTGAAGCATTGGAAGCAGGAAGATGAAATCCTAGATTTAACGGATGGAAAGAAGAAGAAAAAGAAGGGACCAGAGCCCATGCTCATTGACAAGTCTCTCTTTGGTGGGTTGGAATTTGCCATGACTGTAGAGGAACAAAAATATGTTACCAAACTCATGTCATCTGGATATCCTAATGAATTATGTCAGGGGGCACAAATTCTTGCAGGGATTGCGGATAATATTCGTAATGGTAGAGCTGTTGCCGTGGCAGCAACTCCAGCGACTACAGCACCTAACAGAGCTGCGGCCGAAACGGCTAGGGCAACTGCTGCTTTACAAAGTGGTTACTCCAATGCTGGGTTGAGTAGTCGTTCTCGAGATGGAGATATGCCTGGTGTGACAAATTTCCAGAGGGAAATGGAACAACAGAAGCGGAGAAAAGCTGAGACGCCCCCTCCCGGCACGCATGCCGTTATGTGTGTCCTTGAGTACAGGAGAATTTGAGAAAATGGCACTCCAATACAGACAAAAATCTGGATTGGTCGACCCTTCCATGTCTGGAGAAGGCAACGAGAAGAAGCCTGGTTGGAAGAGTTTCCTAAAAGGAATGCTTGGCACTGGTGGAACTGCGTCAATGACATTTGTAGATGATGAATGGGATGGATCCGTTGCAGATGCGTTTGCACGAGCACAAATTGGTAGAACGGGGAAAGACAACCGACAGACGGTAAAAGGACGGTTTGGCCCTCAAAATCCTGCAGAGAAAGCAAGCGTACAACGAATCATTGCGATGGGGTTGCACGAAGATGATAAGCGAGATAGTTTGACTCGTCCGATAAGATTTCAGAGAGTGTTGATTGGAAGTGTAGGTGGCCAGGCTGGGAAAGTTGGGATTAAGAAGGGTGATGTTGTGACACATATTAATGGAGAAGAATTTGTAGGCGATGCAGCAGCTCTTCACGCCTTGCTTGTGGAAGCTTATGAACAGCAGGGCAGGGCTGGAGTTATTATGATTGTGGTGAATGCTGAGGATTGTACAGCTGAGGCACTCAGATTGCGTGCTCGGGTTCACTAGCGTAGGTGGAATAGAGAATGTTAGGATGAATACTCTGTCGAGGCCAACTCATTGTAGAATAATGATTGTAGTAGGAGCCAACTCTTCGTAGAAAGAGAGAAGAATGGGAAATGGGAGAGATAAGTACAGATGGATCAAGTTATGGTGTCATTTTGACACCATACACAAAAGGACCTATTTACGGGTAGATAGCGGAGTTTAGGGAGGCCCTTTTTCGGGGACTGCCGGGCCCCCAGGATGCCGAGTTAGGTGCCTACCTACCATCCCACTAGTCTTCTATATATATAAGTAACTGCTTGCGAAGAGACATTAACTTAAACGAGTAATACGAAATGACGTACACACCACAGTGGCTTGCTGTTGCCTTTTCTTTTCTCTTCCTTGTTCCTGGGGTTGTTAAACGCATTAGCATCAGTCATATTCCGATACACAGTAGAATAAGCGAATCTGTTTCTTCCTTTTTGTTTGGCAATACTTCGCTTGAACTCTGGACTGATGGCATCCCACATTTTTGTGACTTTATCGTAATCCCAATCGCTCACCTTGCCCTTTATCGTAATCCCAATCGCTCATCTTGCCATTCCAAGCATTCTTCTCTCGGGCCATTTTCTCTACAATCCGCATGATAGATTCCATTTTATTCCGCATTTTGTTTCCACCCTTTAGAAAAAGCACATGTTTACTGTCCAACTGAGCAAGTGCAGGGATGTCGTGGCGCACACTACCCATCAGCCAGCAGTGGACTAGCATGAGAGGGGTCATCGACGAAAAGGTGAAGTCACGCGGCAAAACATTCAACCTGCCATGATGTTGGCCAACAGTGAATTTGCGCTTCTTCACGAGAGCGACAGCAGTCTCATGTTCTTTCCTCTTTCGTTGCAGTCTCGTTGCTCTGATTCATGAGGTTGCGCTCTTTCCTCTCCTTCCGCTCCATTGGCATCGTCAAACCAGTAATCGATTTCCTAGCAGCACCAACGCCAGGAAACACCACATCGGCCCCATCTGCGATCACACACCATCGGCAGCACATCAAGAACTTTTGAGTGCATCTTTATCTCCTTCAACTTGGTGCTAATATGGACATTGGGCAACTGTTGGGTAGCGGTAGAACGTGCATCGGTGACTTCAATAGTCTTAAATGCAGTGGATGAGAATCCCCTCTTCTCCTACTCTCCAACAATTGTTGCTGTTTTTGATGTAAATATACCAAGATCCGACGCAAAAGGCATAGTTATACGTGCTGATGTGTAAACATATGCGATTGCACTGCGAATACCAGACATAAAAAGATTGAGATTCCGATTGAAGTACTTTGATACGAACTTTTATACCCTACTTCCATGTCGGGTGTAATATCACAAGTGCTATCATGAAGTGTTCTTTCAGATATGCCTCCGCGGAACTACGATCCGCTTAAACTGCATTATATTTTGTGTCCATGTGCTCCACGCACCTTTTGTAACTGAGGGCGTCAACTTCGTCTTCAATATTGATAAAGCAATTGTGCGGTTGATCATCACACTTGGGTTGGATGTTGGATGGCACGGCAGCCTCTCATATGTAGGTTCTGAGCTTATAGCTGTTGATTAGATGTTTTTGTTGTGCTTTATCTTGCGCATCGGCCTGCTCTATTTTGATACGATGTTCCTCCACAAGATGCTCCTCGAAGTATACTGGCCCATGTATGTTTTGATCCTTAACAACCTTCTCGACTTGTTTCGAATTGGCCCTCGCATCAGGAGCAAGGCCGACGGCCGGGCTCTTCTGCTGCTTCTATTACTTCCCTTACGCATAATGCGTTAGTATTATAGTTGTTGTTGGGATGCTGCTGCTGCTACAATAATATTGTACATAATGTTTACGGAGAGGAGCGAAGGTGTAGCCGGGAGCCGGGTTTCTGTGATAGGAAAGTAGCAGTCTACGGGCCAGTCTCTGTGGTGTCGAATTGACACCATAATCAAAAATGTATTATCACACTTCGCGCAGCACGGTAATCTCAACGCAAAATCAAGGAGATTGGCGAGAAATATTATGGCACATCGCACAAAATCGTGTCACAATGACACCAAAATATAAAACCAGATACTGAATTCCTACGTTTATGACACCAGAAATTTTTGTAAGTCAAGGTATTGAAGCATGCAGGGTCTCATTTTTCATCACTTACAAAAATGGCGCGAACACTTTGCACTTCTATCTCTGCACATCAACTTTTACCTACTCGCCGGTCGCCATACATGGTTGCAGCGATGAGTAGTATGTCGGCAGAGGAGGAAGATGAAGCAAGAGAACGGCGCTTGGCAGAGATAGAGTTCGTGCGTTCTGCCTACGGAGAAGATGAAGCATGGGTCGTCGACGAGAAGCTGATCTACCGCCGGTTGCTTGTTTCTTCCTCCGATGGCAATGTGATACATGTTCTACTTTCACTCACAATGCCCGATGGTTATCCGATTGATGAGGAGGCTATCTTGGTGATAGACGCGAGAATATCAGATGACGCTGTGGGAGCGTCATCGTCTTCGTGCACAGCCAAGAATATGAGGAAGATGGTGATGGATTCGTTGCCATCATTGATAGAAGCTTGTCGCTTGTCAGCTCTTGAATATGTCGGCAGTGAGTCAATCTTTGCAGTGCTAAGCAGAGCAGACGAATGGATATCCGTGGATTTTGTGGACATCGTTGAGAGCAGTAACCATATCAACACTGATGATGCGAACGAAGTTGAAATCATATCAAAATGCGACAATGGATTAGTATTGGGGCGGAGATTGATCCACTCACACCATATTATTGCACAATCAAAACGCAAGGCTGTTGTAGAACTTGCAGATCAATACAACCTAGGAGGATACTCTAAGATTGGTTGGCCTGGTGTTATTGTGATTGAGGGAGAGGAAAGTGACTGTATGGCTTATGTCGACGAAATCCGTTCAATGCGTTGGCAACATCTGGCAGTGCGTGGAGAGGAGCAACTTGCGGTCAGAGATCAAGACGAGCTAGAACAAACACGGGTATTGCCAAACAAAATGCAAGAGCTTGGTGACGATATGTCCTGCATTGCGGAACGTTGTAAAGACGCGGGCCTTGAGGAGCTCTTTCTTACATCTATGAAGATTTACTCAAAAAAGGAGAGTGTTAGTAGTGACGCCTCAAAAGATAGTACTGAATCTTCATCATATTCATACGGGGCTCTCTGTCATGTAGATCACATGCGAGATGGCAAGGGCTACAGAAAGTGGCTTCGAAAGGCATCGGCTGCCGCTGGTTGTAAGTTGCTGGTTAAGGCAAGCGATAGCAATGTCAAAAGACCATTGATTATCGTTTCAATTTTAGGAGAAGAGAGCGACGTAAGACGAGTATTAAAGCGATGGAGAACGAGTAGAGTTGACGTAGACAGCGCTGGAAAGCCATGTCTAGAAAGAATGATGACAGTTCTCACCGAAGGCAGGCTCTCGCTGCCTCGACACAAAAACGTGGACATGGATAGCCTAGATCAAGAAGACCAATTGATAGTTTCTGACCAAACCCTCTGTGATATATTGGAAGTTATTGGTGGAACCGAATGGTTGAATGAGATTGAATCATTAATGCATTTGAGATAACACATAACACATACAAGTAATTATATTTATCACCTATCCTACAAAAAGTCTCTAGATTGCTACTACATATACGGCCAAACTAAATCAAGCGGCCATTGCAGCACGAACTCTGGCCTTCTGGACAGACTTGACTGAGCTTATCTGTGCCGCCTTTCCAAGATTCATTGGATCTTGTAGCTGTTGCTTCCGTTGCTCATGTTGCTTTCGTAAGACAGCAGCCGAGTGGTCTCGTCTAAGCTTCAATACATTCGATTTACCGAGTATATAATTCTCAACGCCTACAAGCTCGCCTCTGGTAATGATGCGATTGCGTAGGAGATACTTGATAGACTCAGCGATTGACTCGTATGGAGCAGTTTCAATGAGGTCCTTGATTCTTAATCCTTCCCGTACGCTCTCTGCTGAGAAGGCATCTTGGTCTTCTTTTGTGTAGCACAAGCTCTTCAGTAAAAACTGATCATGGGGTTCGTAGACATGAAGATGGGAACATTCCGAGAAGGCAACTCGGCGTCTCTTGCAGCCATAGTTTCCCATTGAGTCAAAATCAGAGCTAGATAAAGTCGACTTGTGCTTGTTTGCCATGAGCAAGTGCTCGAGGAGTGCGTCGGAGTTACTGTAATTTGCAATCATTTTGTTTGTTCACCTTGATCAGTTGGTTATATTATAAGAATGAGTGCATGATTCGCCAATAAGTGATCGTGCGCCGTTCGTATGAAGGATTGCTTTGCTGGGCCGGTCTGATCAACATGGCATAGTACCTACCTGCAGAGAGATAATATGGAGCTTCTCATTTTCGAATGCTGTATGCAGTTTCCCAAGAAGTTCTCAAGATCTCACAATCAAGCATCAAGTCATGAGTACTTTCAAAAGTCCCAAAACCAAAACAATCGTGAGAGTTTGGAGGACGTATCCAGAAAGCAAGAAAATGATGTCGATATAAGTATGCATGTTTAAAATGTTGCTCTGCAGCATTGTGATGGTTTGCAGACTTTCTCTGCCTGAGCTGATCTGCTTACTTAGCGGAGTGGAGCTCGGGTTATCGTCACGAAGCAACAAACAATGGTCCTTTGCTCCCGCTTTAACGTAACACGCGCAAATAAGGCCGACTACTAAGAGTGCACAAGAAATGAAACAAGCAAAAAGCATTTCAATGTTCAAAATGACCAAGCCCAAGAGGGCAGTAGGAATATGCCATCAGCCGCCTTCAGGTAATGAAGCACTTTCCAGACTAATTATGAAGAGAAATTGGGATGCAGTCTCACTTGTTCTAACTTCTACATCATCTGATGAAGAAATCGAAATAGATACAAATGGGGCAATCAATCAAGATAATATCCTACACTTTGCTCTTCGCTTTCATGCACCTCTACACATCGTCGAGCTTCTATCAAATCGATATCCTGAATGCCTCAACAAGCCAGATGGTACAGGCAAATTCTGTACACATGTAGCTGCTAAGTATTCAGCTCCTCCCGAAGTGATGGCCTTTGTCATCTCAAAGAACCCAGCTGCTGCTGGCTGCCCCGACAACCACGGCAAGTGTCCAATTCACTACGTTGCTGAGTTCTATTCCAAGCATTGTATTAGATACCAAGATCAGTACATGACAACGGAAGAGTTAATGGTTGAAGTTGTTCGGCTATTGAAGAAGGCTGCGCCACAAAGCTTCAATCTGGAAGATGAAGACGAGCGTAACCCCATCGAGATAGCTATTGAGAATGATGTTGGCATACGAGTCGTTAAAATGATGCAACGAACTGCACGAGATGATTGGAGAGAAATGAAGCAAAGTGGACACGGAGTGAAGCATGAGGTTCTCGCCAAGAATTTGGAGAGATCCGCAAAAGAAGCTCGCAATTCATTATTGTGTAACGGCCGACGAAATGAGATTATCCAACGCATTCCGAGAGTAGATCATCAAGGCAGCAGCGGTAATCCTTCCCTCAAACGAAGTTTCACTGCAAAGTCTGCCTAATGATGAGAGATATCAACATGTTTTGAGTTGTGTGCTGTGTTGTTGTAGGCAAGTATGTAATGATTGTAAACTCAATTTAGCTAAAGAATCCACCAGTTCCAGCAGGAGATGGTCCATCTTCATCATCATCATCAAAGGTGTTTCTCTTGTTGCTCATATTGTTATTGCCGCCGCTAAAGTTGTTGCCACCCTTCCTACTCTTCCTCAACTCTGCTTCAGCTCGAGTCTCCAGAATGTCCACTTGCCTAACAATAACCTTTGCTCTTCGTCGCTGCTCCCCCGACATTTTATCAACCCACCCATCCATTGTTAATTGCCCCTGAATCCCCAGTCTCGTACCCTTCTCGACATAACTTGTGACATATTCCGCATCCCTCCCCCAAAATTCTAATGCAAACCAGTCAGTCTCTTCTTCACCCGAGCGAATACTTCTAACCTTTCGTTCCAGAGGATGATACTTTCTAGTGCACGCCAATGAGAGATTCAGCACTACTTTCCCATCATCGAAATAGCGTGGCTCAGGGGCATTGCCAACGCGTCCAACGAGTGTAACAGTGTTTAATTTTGGTAAGTGTTCGTCAAAAGGCGTAGCCAACTCCTCCATCTCTTCCAAAACTCATGGGAGGCTCATCTTCATTCTTTTGTGGTACAGGAGGTCCATCTTTTGGATCTACCTTCTCGAAAAAGTTACCACCCATTGCTGCGGGCTCCTTTTTTGTGCTCTCATTGACATCGTTGAAGAAATCATCGTTATCGGATCCAGCTGCCAATTGCTGTCTTGTAGGAGTATATCTAATGTGTCGCGATGAAATCGATGCGGGTGCAAATGCTGTGGCGTAGGTCTGCGGGCGATTAATGTTCGTCAATACCAAACACAGCGTCGATAGCGCCGCTAATAGCAGTGAGTTATTCATCATGGTTGCACCACACTTCTTTTGTGATATGTGATATCGTTCGGACATGGCGCGCCCAAAATTAATCGATTATCGATTAATTGTTACTTTAAATAGTTATATCTTTTCTAAAAAGCCTCGTATAGACTATTTAGAGTGCATATTCGTGATCAGCATCAAATTCTACGTCGATATAGACTCCCAAAACATTGGTTAAATGCTAGCATAACACCATCAATACATACCAAACATACTATATGAAAATAATCGATAATCGATTATTGGCTGGGGTGTGAGTACCTGGTATGTCTACAAAGGAACTTCATACACAAATTTGCGCCACCCACCACCATCCACATCCACTAACAAAACTCAAGCAATACCATGGAGACTCAACGCTAATGATAAAACATCGTAGATGATATTCTTTTGCCGCCTATCGTCACCAAACCATCACTAATGACACGGGTTATGATTGGGGTGGTGTTCACGGCCGGAGGAACTGTTGTTTTGACTATCTACGCACTCCGAACATGATGGCGATTATCGGTTGAACAGAATGTCCGACGGCTAGTCAATGCACTACAACAAAAGAGGCATGCGCCGCCATTACCAACTCTACTCCGCATAAATCAATGGTATTGGCTAATGTCGATCTTCCAGCTCATCAGTGGTGAAGATAAACGACCTTAATGTCCACGTCGGCGCTACTCAACCGCCGACGATCGATCGATCGAGCACAAGTAGGAAGGAACACATACAAGTTGCAAGGAACAATACAATTGCTGGAATAGAAAGCATACAAATATTAATCATCCTCATAGCAGCAGCTTCCTATTGTTAATGGTGTAGTGTGGTGGCTTTGTTTGGGGTTCTTTTGATAATGGAGGTCACAATATCCAATCATGTCGTACTACAAAACAAACTCGGCACAGATACAAGCCATCATCATGGTAGCAATTGAAATATAAAGACAACATCCTACACAAAGCAACGGCATCCGCCAGTGCCGTAGGAATGAAGATGCATCGGCTGATTGATAGTAGCTCCACATGACAATAATCGTACCATCAGCTCGTTCTTCTGGCGTGAGTCGAACACCACTGAATGGGCAAAATCCAGCGGCATTGTATGTTCTAAAGAACTGAGCATCATTCACATCATTTCAATATGCAAAACTGCTTTCAATATGATCGGACTAGAGGATGTTCACTTTGTTCTGCTGGTGTAACCGCAAATAAGGGAATATCAGTGATACTACCACTTGACTCTATGGTGCACATCATTCAACGCTCGGAAGGCTATTCAGCAACTACGGGGCAAGGAATGGTCTTCCATACTCATCCAACACATCCGTACCCTTCTATCGGTTACAATTGGGGACAAGAAGCAGCGATTGCAGTTGCAGAGCCGCTACCATGGCCGCCATATGCCCAACACATATTATGTTGATCAGAATAATAGCAAAAATACCATATCTATTCTGTTTATATTGGCAAGTGACAATAATATATAACAATATGAGACCACGCAAACGTTAGCACAATATAACTGTAGAGAGACAATGTTACTTTTATGTTTGACATTGTTGATTTGGCCACATTATTATGGTCTTATTGCAGCGGAAGCCATGGTGAAAGGGTGATTCTGCCGAAATCGTGAGTTTGTGTAGGTCTACGTAGGAATAGTACGAACCCGCAATAATCGATAATCGATTATGCCATAATCGATTATCGATTAATTTGCGCGCCACGCCCGAAGATATTGAGTAAAAAGATTTTTTCTGGGAAAAGGAGGAAATACTTATTGAGTAAAGATTTTATGGGGAATAAGGAGCAAATGATACAGCAAGCTTACAAGTACCCTTTTTGTTTGTTCAGCAGCAAATTCATCGGTCCAATCTCTGTCAGGTCTATCACTGTCGAGTTGATCATCAATAGTCTTGCTCGTTGCAGAAGATTCGAAGCTGCTGATTACAACAGCACTCCAAAGCACTCGCTTTGCAACCAGATTGACATCGCAGGACCGCTCAGCTACAGCTACATCAGACCGGATTGCCCACGCAATCGCACAACATTGACAATGACAAGATTCTTGCGAACGAACAACTACAACAGAGTAGGACTGCACCTGTGCTTGGCAGCTCTGTTGGTTGTTCCATTTTTGATTGGAGATATCCGTGCTCCTTTTTTCTTTCTTCGTTCTAATTCGAGTGGTGTCCACATTAAACCACAAGATTTGGATTTGGAATTGGGCAATACTGATACTGATATTGCTGAGGAGATGCCACAAAGAGAAACAGAAGATAAGAGCGCTGCTATGAATTCAGCCACAGGACAAGTGTTTCGAGACAAGCAGATCCGAATATTCGGGGGCAAAAAACTTGCAGATTATGAGAAAGAGCACAAGGCCAATCCGAATGCCACAAGCAGTAGCAGTATGATCTTGGGTATGAATATTATGGGCAAGAAGCATATTGGCTCTCTTTGTCGCGCAAAGAAGTGGGGAGTTGTTACAACAATTTTTGATCCGACCGATGCCATCTTGCGCCTTTTGAGTCTCGACTGGTGCCTAGTGATTGTGCCCGACCTCAAGACACCCAAAGACTACATGGCAAAGCTTCAGTCTCTAGTGGAAGACAAGAGTAGCACGAGTAAGCAGTATGCAGCAACAGCTAATTTGGACCGTGCCTTTTATCTACCAGTTGAAGAACAGGAATTATGGTCTGGACATTATGGATTCTTTGGATCATTCGTGAGGTCAACGCCCTGGAATCATTTTGCTCGAAAGAATCTTGGCTACTTATTTGCCATTTTGCACAAGGCGGAGTTCATCTTCGATTTTGACGATGACAACTATATCAAGCTCGGAGATGATGGTTTAGTGTTGGATATTTTGCCAGATGATTCAGTCAATGTTTCGGTTTCGGTAGCCATGCTAGGTGCCAATGCTTTTAATCATCATCCTATGATGGGTGCAACTGTCAACGGTTCATGGGCAAGAGGGTTTCCTCTTGATTCATTGCAGAACAATGCAACCTATGGGACCGTTGCGTTCAAAGAAGACATCCCACTCTCCCAAGTAGGGGTAATTCAGTTTCTAGCCGACAATAATCCTGATATTGACGCTATTCATCGCATTACAAAACCTCTGCCCATGAACTTCCAAAGCAGCAGTGCAGTTCTGGTTCCAAAGCATTCATTTGCCCCCTACAATGCGCAAGCAACGATTCACTCCAAATTGGCTTTCTGGGGACTACTTCTTCCTGGTACGGTGACTGGTAGAGTGTCAGACATTTGGAGATCCTACTTCGCCCAGTGCATTTTTGCTGATACAGAACTACGGTTGATATTTGCTCCGCCAAAAATTCACCAGTTCCGGAACGAGCACAATAATCTTGGCGATTTAAATGCTGAGCAAGATCTTTACAACAAGGCTGGAGAACTCATTACCTATTTGAGCAGTTGGACCTCAAGTGAAACTAGCCTTGCTGAGAGGTTAGAACATCTTTACATTGGTCTATACGAGCATGGATACATAGAACTGGAAGACGTGACACGCGCCCAATTTTGGCTAGGTGTTTTGGTAGAAACAGGGTACCAGTTTCCTTCGTTCAAAGGACGTCATCGAAATGTTGCTGTTATGGGTCAATTCAATTATGCTGACAGGGAGTCGATTGTTACAGACGTCATTTTCTGGACCCAAAAAACACGCGAGTTCTTCAGTACTGTGGTTGCGGTTGGACCCTTCAACGATGCCCAAGCGAAAATGTTGAGAAGCAACTCCATCTCTGTACGTTCATCCACGGCAGATAATGGCTTTTACTCGCCCCTTAGCAACCTAAGAAACCTCCTGCTTGAATACAAGAACTCAACCTCAATTGAAGGGATACTCTACATCCATGATGATGCAATTATGAACGTGACACGAATAGCTGAAGATAGATACCCCTTCCCAACTCATCAGATCTTGAGCAACCTCGGGTATGATTCATCTCGCATGCAACCTTTTTCTTCTTGTCAGCAGTACCGTATATTCCCAGACAAACACTTTCAATCTGTCGACAAATCCAAAATCTTTCAGACATTTGAAGAGTGGAACAAATGGAGCGACTGTGAGTGGGCCCATTCAGACAAAGACTACTGTAGCGGAGGACAACTCCGCATGGCCACTGATCTGTCACCTTCACTTGACAAGTTAAGAGAACCTGATGGGTCAATCTTATTCACTGGGATAGGTCAATCTAATTTCATGTTTGTTCCTACACTTCTTGCTGATATCTTCGAAGAGGCAGCAACGCCACATCTGAAACACGGGGTTTTTATTGAGTGTGCGTTTCCAAAAGTGTTAGACCATGTGATCCAGCGGACACAAACCCAGCACCGAAGCATTCCGTTGTGTACTTCATGGGATGGTGTTTTGAGGGGCACGATGCAAATGGTTAAAAACTGCATTGATAGTCCGGAACCTTATGGCACTCAGCATCCATTTAAGATATCGAATGGGCTTGACACCTATAATAGGGTGTATGATAGTGTGCAATCAAATGGAATATTGGATTGAGCATTAGTCAAGGAGGAGTGCGCGAGATATATTTCACCGTACCTGTGCTGTGTTATTCTGTAAATTGTACTAAAAGTTTATCTGTTTGGTATCTAGGCGTTGCCTGTCGAAGTTTTGTCTGATGAGTTTTGTCTGTGATGTTTCATTATCATATTGAAAATTAGCTTTTGCTAGAATTAGCAAGATTCTTATGTAGCTCTGCAGCAAGTGATATCACCTAATGAATGAAAAGAAGAAACTGTAGATCAGTAGTAGATGGCTGTAGTGGCCGATACAACTCACGCCTTTACCATATGTGCTGTGTTGAGCGAGAGGTTCGACTTAAGCTCAAACAATCACATTGTCCACTGTGCATTGGCGTTACTCATTCTCCTCCATCAACGAGGTATGCTTGTTTGTGGACATCACCATGACCACGACACGACTACGACGTTTCTTCTTCCTCTCCTACTCTTTGGCTGCGGCCTCGTTCACGACGCGCCACCCGCTACTCCAGCACATTCATTTTCTCCACCACATCTGATGCTGACAAAGAACCCCGCACCCCCACCACCACATGGCTCGCCACCGACAGCATCCTCCTACGACCTTTCTCTCCACTACAGCTGATCTTTTACGAAAGGAATGGCAAACTTCTCTGAAAAGTCTCCGATGATACTGATATCTTTCACGTAGCTTTTGCGACCATGACAGCGTTCGATATAGCCGAAAGGCGGAATTTTTGGAGCGGATGTTATCTCCTCACCACCGCTAATCCCACCGCACTTGTCGATGGTCGATGGATACTTATATACATTTTAGACAATCGTCAAGTACAATAGACAATAGTCTACCTCTTTTCTGTTGAACTGGCTGCATGCGGCAAATTGTGCATCCAGGCGCTGCCAATCCACCAGGAGCAATCATGCCAGGTGTAGAAGCAACATATCCTTCTGCATTGCTATTCTTTGGTGCCCCCCCACCGCCTGACGTTTGTCCACTTCGAGCTACGGTGAAGTCTGTTCTCGGTCATGGATCCCTTCCTCGCATAGATCGTGATGTGAACGAAGACTTTAGACTTGAACTCGATATACATTGGATCTAATAGATTCACCTGGTTAGCTGCGCAGTGCAATGGTTCAATACTACATATTGGAATAATCACACATAATATGCAGCCGACATCATTCATATGGAAAAAAGGAACAATCATAATGTTGTGTTCTGTGCGTGTTTGGTGTTTGTTGGCAAG